>JAGFNQ010004432.1:266358-393771 GCA_024364735.1 Boesenbergia rotunda
TTAATGAATCCATTTAAAAAGGCTGACTTTACATCCATTTGATATAATTTGAATCCTTTATGGGATGCAAAGGCTAATAACATTCTAATGGACTCAAGTCTGGCTACTGGGGGCATATGTTTCATCGTAGTCTAATCCTTCTACTTGGCTGAAACCCTTTGCTACTAAGCGGCTTTGTTTCTGACTATTTCTCCTTGATCATTCAACTTATTCATAAAAACCCACTTAGTATCTATGATGGATTTGCCTTCAGGTTTAGGCACTAGTTCCCAGACTTGGTTCCTCTCAAATTGGGCTAATTCTTCTTGCATAGCTATGATCCAGTCAGGGTCAGGTAGGGCTTCATCTATAGTTTTGGGTTCTATTTTCGATATCATAGCTATTTGACTAAGGTTTCTATAGGAGGATCTAGTCCTGACTCCTAGAGTTGGATCACCCACAATTTGATCGGTTGGGTGACTGAGTCTGGGTTTCTTGGTTCTCCTAGAGCTTGGTTCAGCCTCAGGTCCGGCTGGTTGGTTTGTTTCGACTCTTTGGGCTGGTTGATTTGTTGGTTCGATACTTGGTTCAGTTGACTCATTAATTGGTTTAATGGTTAGCTCGTTTAAGGGTTCAATTAAGAGTTCAATTAAGGGTTCAATTAAGGGTTCATTATTTTCTTGGTCAGAGTTTGATGAAGTTAAATCAGGATTATTAGATGTTGAGTTGATTTCTTCATCAAAAATTAAGTTTGTTGTTTCTTCAATTTTCTTCGTTTGTTTGTTATAAACTCTATACGCTCTACTTGTGGTTGAGTATCCTAGGAAGATACCTGGGTTTGACTTGGACTGAAATTTTCCTAAATAGTCTTTAGTGTTTAGGATATGGACTTTGCATCCAAAGACTCTTAGGTAGTGTAGGTTTGGGAGTCTATGGTAGTACAGTTCATAGGGGGTTTTGTTGTGTCGCTTGTTAATTAAAACCCTATTTTGGATATAACAAGCCGTACTAATTGCTTCTGCCCAAAATTGGTTTGCTAGATTAAATTCGTTGAGCATAGCCCTAGCGGCTTCTTGTAATGTTCTATTCCTTCGCTCAACTATCCCATTTTGTTGGGGGGTTCTAGGACATGAAAATTCATGTAAGTACCCATTTACCTTACAGAATTCCTCGAATTGTTGATTTTCAAACTCTCCCCCGTGGTCACTCCTAAGTCTTTTAATTTTAGTGTCGTTTTGATTTTCATTTAGTTTACAGAATTCATTAAATAAGTTTAGGGTTTCATCTTTGGTTTTTAGAAACCTAACCCAGGTAAACCTAGAGTAATCATCAACTATTACTAAGCAGTATCGGTTCCCGCTTAGTGACTTGGCTCCATGTGAGTCAAACAGGTCAAGGTGTAGGAGCTCAAGTGTAGTTTGAGTTAAATCAGATTGGGTTAGTTTGTGATTGGATTTGGTTTGTTTACCTTGATTACATGAGTCACATTTTAGGTTATCATTATTTTTAATTTTGGGAATACCTTTAATTAAGCCAAGTTGGGTAATTTTTGAAATAGTTCTTAGATTGGTATGACCTAATCTCCTATGCCAGAGGTTTGATTGTTTTAATTGAGTTAACATACATTTGGGTACAAGGGGAAGGTTTATAGTGTATACATTGTTTTTCCTAGTGCCCTTAAGCATGATTTCTGAGTTTTGTACATTTTTAATAAGGCAGTTAGAATTGTTAAAAGTAACTATATAACCAGAATCACATAACTGACTTATGCTAAGCAAGTTAAAATTAAAGTTTTCAACCAATAGAACTTTCTTAATAATGAAATCGGATTTAAGTTCAATATTACCTGACCCAATTACCTTGAGTGTAGCATTATTGCCAAATGCTACTGAACCTAGGTTTTTGAACTTGAGCTTGGTGAACTTCAATTTATCTCCAGTCATGTGTCTGGAGCAACCGCTATCCAACATCCATTGGTCCAAATCTTTATGTTCCTACACATAAAGAGTTTTCTTGATTTGGATCCAATTAGAGTTAGGAATAGCTTAAATTGAGTTTCACTACCTAGTCTGTCTCACCCAAATTTAGGGTTTTCAATCACGTTAGCCTTATAGGTTTCGTGAGACAGGTTTTGATAGTTAAGATTATTTTGAAAATTTTGATTAATTTTGAAAACAATTAAATTTTGAAAACTTAATTATTTTTGAAAACAATTAAATTTTGAAAACTTACTTAATTAATTTTGAAATTTTTGAAAAGATGTTTAAATCTACACTTAGCTGAAATTTTGTGTTAGATTCGAATTTGACAAAAATTAATTTGAATTTGAATTTCAAAAATTGGCTTCCAGGTCTTGGCGAGGCACTAGGCCTTCTTTGGCCGTAGCCTTATGGGATCATCCACCCTTTCCTTGACAAGTCCTTTTAATGAAATTTCATTTTCAAAAAATTCTTTGAAAAATTTCTGGTTTAACTAGTTTGGGTTTTGGATCGGTAGCTTCGGCTAGTTCCACCAAATTGGCTTCCCTAACGTACTATCATCTCACCTCCACCCAATACTATGTTGTCAAGTTTCAGTTAAGTTTGTTTGGTCCTTAAACTAGCCTAAGTCTAAGCATGGCAAATTGCAGAAATTAAATGAACAATCAATCAAGCAATTGAATTCAAGAATAACAATTTTATCTAATAATGAATATAGTTTTCAGTTTGGCTCCCCCTAGACTAAAGCCACGGTGATGGTTAGGCAAGATGTGAATCTTGTCCCTGGGGATCCAATACTGATTTGATCCAGTCGGTTTGTTCAGGTATAGTTTAGGTACCCATGCCTGAATTTTACCTCTGGACTGATTCAGTACAGCTAAGTATGATCTTTGCCGAGATTTGGTTCTATAGCCCAATCCGGATCGATTTAGAACTGATTTCTGTTTTCCAAGGATCATGTCAAGACCCTTGGAACCAGATGTAAATCGTTCTAACGCTGATCTAAGATCCTTAACATGAGTTTTCAGGGAGGAGTTCTCCTTTTCAAGTTTTTCAACTTGAGTAGGAGTTCCTTCCTGAACCTTCTCGGTTAAGGGTTTAGAGTCAGCTCTCTCTTTCAGGAGTTTTACTTCCTGTCGGAGGGACTCGACTCGGAGTTTGGCTTTTGCCAAATCTCGAGAAAGAAAAGAAATTAATTCACTTAATTGCGATCTATTAAAACCTGTTACCTTAATTTCTCCGTCTTCTGTGAAGGTCAGCTCGCCGTCCTCCTGTTCTATTTCTGATTCGGTTCCGACTTCTTCTGAGGCAGTCAGAGCTAGGAGGTTGGACTAGGGAGCCTCTTCTTCTTCTTCTGAGGAAGACTCGTCCCAGGTTGCTTGGAGTGCCTTCTTTCTTCTCGTCCTTTTTGTCTCCTTTAGGTTAGGGCACTCTGACTTGTAGTGACCCTTTTTCTTGCACTCGTAGCAGGTTACATTGGGCTTGTTTGCGGGTTTAGCTGGTTCGTCCTTTCTTCGGCCAGTTTTCCGTTTGTTGGTTCGGTTCTTCAGCTCCTTGTAGTAGCTTCGAGCGAGCCGGACCAGCTTAGTTTGATCTCCATCTTCTTCTTCTGAGTCTGAGTTTGAGTTAGACTCAGGTTCGGGTTCAGGCTTCTTCTTTGTTGTCCTTCCAGTCTTACCTGCAAGAAAAGCAATACCTTTCTCGACCATATTGGTGTTAGTTTGTTCGTGCAGTTCTAGTTCGGAAAACAATTCATCTAATTTTATTTTTGAAAGATCCCTAGAGACCTTGTACGCATCTACCATAGATGCCCACAAGGTGTTTCTAGGGAAAGCGTTTAGAGCATACCTTATTAAGACACGGTTTTCAACCTTGTGACCTATTGTGTGAAGACCGTTCATTAACTCTTGGATTCGTGCGTGGAGCTGGGCTGCTGATTCGTTGTCGGCCATCTTGATGGTGTACAACTTGTTCAGGAGCAGATCCCTTTTGCTGATCCTGGTATCTGACGTTCCCTCGTGCAGCTCGATCAATTTTGCCCAGAGCTCCTTCGCACTGTTGAAGGGGCCCACGCGGTTCAGCTCTTCTTTCGTCAATCCGCATTGAAGAGTTTGAGTAGCTTTTGCATCGGCTTCTATCTTGCGTTTTAGGGAGTTGTCCCATTCGGAGTAGCTTTTAGGAAGTCCATCAACATTCTTGGGTATCTCCAGTCCAGACTGGATGATAATCCACATGTCCACCTGAGTTTTCAGGTGGACCTCCATACGACTTTTCCAGTAGGAAAAGTCTTCTCCACTGAAGAGTGGAGGTCTTGCGGTGCTAAATCCCTCTTGCATGGCCATCTGAAATAGAAAACTAAAAGAAAAACGAATTTTCCAAGACTAGGTCTTGGATTAGTAGTGCTGGATAAATTAAATAACGAGGGGTGTTGCACCAACCTCGCTTAACAAAAAAAATCGAATAAAATATTTAACGAAAAATTCGTCAGAAAAAAAATAGAAAAATAAAAATCCGAAAAAATTTTTCAAACTGGTGGTTGCACCAGGTTTGAACTTCCCCGCTCTGATACCACTTGTTGGATCGTGAAAACCGATAGAGGGGGGGGTGAATATCGGAAATCGTTTGGACTTTTGTAAAGAGCAATTGCACAGCGGAAGTAAAAATAAACACAACACAAAGACACAGTCGATTTTACTTGGTTCGGAGCCTGTGTCGACTACTACTCCAAGGCCCACGGTCGTTGACCGTTTACTTTGGGCAATTCTATATGAAGCGCAATAATAGTTACAGAATTTAGTTACAAAGTAAGTGCACGAAAATAATAATAAAGAATTGCGCTCTTCGTTACCGACGTCCGGAGTGTATTGACTTTTTCGGGGCAGCGGGACGTCGTCGGCTCGAGTTGGAGTGTTTCCGGAGCAAGGCACGAGCGTAGAAGAGCTTTGAGGCGTTGAGAGAATTGTTGTCCTGAATCCTTGGTCGAGGGCCCTTTATATAGGGCCTGGGGGTGCCCGGGACGTCGGGGGCGCCCCCCACGTGGCCTCTGATCCGCAGAGCTCTCGGTCGCGTCTGATCCTCTGGATCCGCTTTAACCGGGGCGCCAGGAGCGTTCGGGGCGCCCGCATTGACCGGTCAAAGCTTTATCTTCTCGGCTTCGCAAGGGCGCGCTTCGGCAGCTGGCAGTGGGGGCGCCCGCGACATGCGTGGCGCCCGCGACAGGCGGGGCGCCCGGAGCATCCGGGGCGCCCCGAATGTAGCTGTCGAGGCGCATTGAGGTGTGTTTTCACTTCTTGCAGACTTGGGTTGACCTTGGGGGCGCCCGGATCATCCGGGGCACCCTGCTCAGCTTCTGCCTCACTCCTTTGAGGCTCTCTGAGCTGCAGATACTCAGTCCTTCGATCCTGCATCTAGGGTTAGTCCAAATAGCAATTATATTATTATTTTATACAGCCTTAGCTGTCTTGGTTCTGACTTTGGTCTCCAAAATGGAGCCCTAGGTCGAACTGACGCCTACTGTTCCCTCGACGGGGAACGCGTCCTCACCTACTCCTCTCGGGAGAATTTACCTGATGCCAACCGTTCCTTTGGTTGGACTTTTGCCTGACGGTCCTTTGTCAGGTCTTGGATACCGAGCTGCCCTTCGCTCGGTGCCTAGCATTCCTTCGCTAGGGCTTCAGTCCCAGACTGTCCTTCGCCTGGAGCCTAGCAGTCCTTTGCTAGGGCTTTTGACTCTGGCATTCCTTCGCCAGTGCCTAGCGGTCCTTTGCTAGGGCTTATTTTCCTGGCATTCCTTCGCTAGTGCCTAGCAGTCCTTCGCTAGGGCTTTTCCTGCACACTAGATTAACTTGTTAGAAAACAAGAAAGACTTAACTTTTGACCTATGTTGCCATTATCAAAACACAGGTTTGACTTTGGTGCATTCTGCACCAACAGTTTGTGGGTTCATCTCGTCGCTGCCGAGCTTTGGAGAGGGTTTCACCCAAGCTTGTTTCATCCGATCCACTTCCGATTGAAGCTTTCATCGATCGGAGCTATCAACACTACTTAGAGGGGTTCTTTGAAGGACACTGAAAGCTCCTAAGCCACGATCGCCACGATACGCGTCAAGAAGAAGAAGATCGGAGGAAGAAGCAGCCCGAACATGGAATCTGACGCAAATCATCTGCGGGAACTAGATCTTGTTGATTTCAAGCTAGGGGGTCCCTGGTTTGGTTCTTGGGTGACGGCAGGAAGAGGATTTGGTGAAGAATTCTATCTATTGTTGTTAATTTCGTTTTCAGACTTGATTCTGTAGTGTTCGATTCTGTATTAGCTTGTTTTCAGATACTAATCGGTCAGCTCGACCGATCCAGATAGATACTGATCGGTCTGTCGACCGATCAGCCTGGTACCTGATCGGTCAGCCAACCGATCAGGAAATTTTCTACACGAATATATCCTGTTTCAATTTTCAGCTTTCTTCAATTCTCATATCCAAAGTCAGATACAATTTTAGTGTATTTCTGCAATAGATATCAGCTTATCTTTTAATCTTGCAATTTCAAATTGTTATGCTCAATCTCCAAGTAGGTTAAATTTAGGATTGCAATTCTCTAGTTAAGTTTGCTTAGTTAAGCTTGTTTCATTTCAATTACACTTTCAATCTTATTTGTGAAACAAAACCCCCATTTTATCTAGAAAACCCAAAAACAACATCAAATGACAAATCCAAGCTTGAATCAAACATCCTAAACTAGTCTTGGAAAAAAATATGACCTGAGGCCCCTATTCTATATTTAATCTTGCTAGCAAGGGTTTTCAGTTATAAATATCTAAATTTAAGTGCTCATCGTGACACTAGTATTGGGCATCATCTAATTTTTGGCTCCGTTGCCGGGGAAACTAGTTGAGTTTGTTTGATTTTAGCTTGTGTGCTTAATTTCATATCTTGTGACCCATTTGTGTGCTTATCTCTATATTTTATGATCCATTTTATTTGTTTAATTCTTCTTTATACATTTGCTGCGATTTTTGTATTTGTGTATGACCAGATCTGCAGGTGGTATTCTTGAAGAATTTGATCCTGAAATTGAGAGAACCTTCAGAGCAAGGAGGAATCAAATTGGTGTTTCAGAGGATATTGATATTCTTCCTACTCGGTCTATTGCTATTCATTCAGTTGATCCAATGACAGACCACCAGAATTCTTCACCAAATCCTCTTCCTACCATCACCCAAGAACCAAACCAGGGACCCCCTAGCTTGAAATCAACAATATCTAGTTCCCGCAGATGATTTGTGTCAGATTCCGTGTTCGGGTTGCTTCTTCCTCCGATCTTCTTCTTCTTGACGCGTATCGTGGCGATGGTGGCTTAGGAGCTTTTAGTGTCCTTCAGAGAACCCCTCTGAGTAGTACTGATAGCTCTGATCGATGAAAGCTTCAATCGGAAGTGGATCGGATGAAACAAGCTTGGGCGAAACCCTCTCCAAAGCTCGGTAGCGACGAGATGAACCCACAAACGTCTCCGGGCTTCGATCTGTTGATTGAAAACTGGCTAAAAACTCGAATATGAAGGGCCGCGCAAAGAATTGCCGAAGAAAATGATGAAATGGAAAGAAAACTCTGAAATCGCGATGATGAACCCAGCGGAGAGGGAATTTCTGTTTTAACTGAAGCTTTTGAATTTCGACGGCTGTGATTGCTCCGATCTCATCCAACGGTCAGATCAAGTCAAATCTGAGCCAAATCTTCCAGATCTTGATCAAGGGCTCTGATCTACTGCTCCTTAGCTCGGATCAATCAGATCTCTGGCGGATGGCTCAGATCCTCCCATCTCTTGAATGGGCGGCCTAGATCCTCTAGTGCTTGATCCAACGGCTGAATTAACTCTGATCTAGCCCAAACTTTCAGATCTTGATCCATGAACTTGATTAAGTCTATCTTGAGCTTGGATCGACCAGAAGTTGGCGGATGACTTAGATCTAACCGTTCTCTTGAATGAACGACCCATGTTAATCCGATGCTTGATCGCTTTGATCCGGATCCAATTCTGACTCAAGTTTGACCCAATCTGATCCAGGCCTATGATCATTTGAAACCTATAAAATGATATTCAATTTAAATGCCAAAACATCTTAAATATAGGAAGAATTGAATCTTAAGCTAAAATCGAGACAATCCATGAAAGCTAATATAAACGCAAACTTAAGCATATGAAAAGGGATCAAAACATGGATTTGAGGGCCTAATTTAATCAACAAAATGAAAGTTATCAACTCCCCCACACTTATTATTAGGCATCTCGCACAAACTACTAACAAACTAAAGATGTATCCCCTATAGATTATTCTCAATCATTCATAGTAAGAAGCAATTGAAAAGAAATTACCTTGGGTTGTTAATTCTCAAAAATCTAAGTTCAATAAACTAGTATCTTGTCCTTAAATCAACAACTTAACATACTTTCTCTTTCATGATTCATTGAGATAAACTCAACACACAAAACCTTCCAAAGGGATTTTTAGTGGCTCTCTTCCTAAGTCTACATTTCAATGAAAGTGGAGCTAACTCAAACACAACATGTTTCTTGAACTACCATAGGCTTGCTTATTATCTACTCTTCACCATCATTCTTGCCTTGGATCCACATCTACAAAGTTTATTAGAACAATTAGAGAAATATAAAATGAATAGAATGAAAGAGAAGTTCCATGAATTTTGATACCAAAGACTAATGATAAAGAAAATAGAGAAATATGATATGATAAGGAAAAGAATATGGTAAAGAAATATAACATGAAGAAGGAATATTGGAAAGTAAGGAAAAATAGAAGACTTGGATACTCATAATTATTTCTTATGCTCTTTGCCCTCTTGTATAGTCCTCTCAATGGTTCAAAGCTAAAGTGGATAGGTAATCAGCTGATTTAGATGAGGAACTTCACTGAATTCTGTATTCTGAAATGTGCCAGCTCCACTGATCGGTCCAGAGACCGATCAGACATTGCCTGATCGTTTTAGAGATCGGTCTATACCTCACCTGCTCGGACTGGATAGCTCCTGATCGGTCTGATGACTGATTAGGCTCCTCCCTGATCGGACTGGTGACTGATCAGGGCCTGATCAGTAGCTGAACTGAGCTGAATTCTGAAACTGCTTCTGTTGATTTTTTCCCTTCAATCAACACTAAATCTTAACTCATCTGGCTTCTTATTCACAACTTCAAGTTCAGAAATCTATCCATCTTTTGAACCTTATTGTTTTCCTTTGTCTTTTCTTTCTTTTGCTTTTCTTCTCTTCTATTTTTTTTTTCTGATTTCTGTTTTTATGTAGCTGCAATTTTTTTCCTCTTTCTTTTCTTTTGTTTTCTTTTCTTCTTCAGCTGCAATTCAGATCCATAACTTCGCAACCTTGAGCTCGTCATGTCAATAGAACACTAAGTGCTTCACTTGGTACCACTTTAAGCATTGAAACACCAAATCACATTCAATTGTAACCTTCTTATGTAGACTACCTCCTTTCCCTTTTGGTAATTCCCCTCAGAGAGTTTGAAATGCCAAATCATATTCAAGAATCAAATTGTTCCAAAAGTGATCTTCACTTCTCAATACTCACAACTCATCTTTGATACACCTCTCCATCTAATTGGCACACTTCTTAATTTTCTTTTTTTCTTTCTTTTTTTTTCCTTTTTTGCATTGCATCCCTCATACTCTTCCATTCCTTTAATCCCATCAATACATTCGGAATCCACAAAAAATCTATCTTAAACTCCATAAAAACAGATAATAAACTTCAAAATACATCCCTTCTCACCAAAACTATTTAAAAGCACTAGCCACCTCCCTCACACTTAAACTTTTGTCCATCACGGGCAAAGTAACATCAAGAAAAATCCCAAGTAACCAAGTCTATAGAGAAATATGGTTATGAGCAGAAAAATAGGGGAAGGAAAAAGAATAAAGCATGAATCAACAAGATATGTTGCAACAATTATATGAAAAAAAGGAAGACAAAGTGATTAACCTTTATAAATGTGGTCCAATCATAGAAATATGATTTTGAAAGAACCTAAGCAAGTTTTAGAGTACAATCACATGTGTGTATTTCAAAAATAAGGCTAAGTCCTCACTAGGTAAAAATAATTCATCTCAATTCATCAATCTAGAGTCCATAACTAAGTAGTACTCAACCAATCAAGAATTTTCATCCATTGACTCAAATCCTAAGTTTTCACAACCAAATTTAATTTGCTTTCAAAAGATTCTAAAATGATATAGAGAAAACCTAGAGGGATACATTTATTCCTAATCATGCAAGAAATAAGGTGCCAAAATGGATTAGCATGGTATCTACAATGACTATTTATTCAATCTACATTTCCTAAACATTTATTATCAAAAACTCATGGTAAAAGAAAATTAACTACTTGAAAACAATTAAATGGTATTTACAATGAAATAAAAACTCAAGAAAAGAAAACTCCCCTATAGGTTGGGTAGATAGCGTCTTTAATGTCCAATCCATCCACCTCTAGCTCCTTTAATTCTTCGAGTACTTCTTGAGCCGGTGGCCATTGACTCTCCAAATAAAATTATTAGTTTCATCCTTAATTTCAACAACACCATAGGGAAAAATGTTAGTTATAAGAAATGGACCTTCCCACCTTGACCTCAACTTACCCTTAATCAACTTGAGCCTTGACTTGTACAATAAGACCTTGTCGTCAATTTGAAATTCTTTCCTCACTATGTGTTTGTCATGAAAATTCTTGGTCCTTTCCTTATAAACTCTTGAGTTCTCAAATGCTTCTAGTCTTATTTCCTCAAGTTCTTGAAGTTGAAGTTTTCTCTCTTCTCCCACCTTAGTAGCATCGAAGTTGCAAGCCTTCATCGCCAATATGCTTTGTGCTCTATCTCCACGGGTAGATGACAAGCTTTTCCATACACCAAGCGGTAGGGAGACATTCCAAGTGGTGTTTTGTATGCCGTTCTATAGGCCCATAGCGCATCATCAAGCCACTTGCTCCAATATTTCCTATTAGGCCCAACGATTTTCTCCAAAATTGCTTTTATTTCTCTATTGGAAATTTTGGCTTGGCCATTTGTTTGGGGATGGTAGGAAGTAGAAACCTTGTGTACAACCCCATACTTGCTAAGTAGGGCCTTCATGTGTTTGTTGCAAAAGTGAGATCCTTGGTCACTTATTATAGCCCTGGGAATTCCAAACCTGCAAAATATATGTGACTTGTCAAAACTAACAACAACACAAGAGTCATCAGTCCTGGAGGGAATGACCTCCACCCATTTAGAAACATAATCTACAACAAGTAAAATATACAAATAACCACAGGATGCAGGAAAAGGTCCCATAAAGTCTATTCCCCAAACATCAAAAATCTCACAAAATAGCATAGTCTGCTGGGACATCTCATGTCTAGCTCCTATGTTCCTAGTTCGCTGACATCTATCATAATTTTTATAAAACACATATGCATCATGAAACAAGGTGGGCCAGTACAAACCACACTCTAAAACTTTCCTAGCTGTTTTTTGTGGTCCAAAGTGTCTCCCACAGGCTGATGAATGGCAAAAAGTAAGGAATGAACAAAACTCATGGTCAGGTATGCATCTCCTAATTATTTGATCATTACAGAATTTCCATAGATACGGGTCATCCCACATATAGAATTTAACATCACTTTTAAGTTTATCTTTTTGAGTCTTAGAAAAATGTGTAGGAAAAACATGTGTTGCTAAAAAGTTAACAAGGTCTGCATACCAAGGTGACTCACCATGTATTACAAGAAGGTGCTCATCTCTAAATTCATCATCAATGGTAGTAGGAGATCTATCTCCCTCAATTCTGCTCAAGTGATCTGCAACTAAATTTTCTTTGTCACTCCTATCTCTGATTTCCAAATCAAATTCCTAGAGTAGAAGCATCCATCTGATTAGCCTAGGCTTAGCATCTGGCTTCTTCAAAAGATATTTTAAAGCTGTATGATCAGAAAAAACAATGACATGTGAGCACAACAAATAAGATCTAAAACGATCTAAAGCAAAAACAATGGCAAGAAGCTCTTTTTCAGTGGTGATGTAGTTGGCTTGGGCGGCATCTATGGTCTTGGAGGCATAGCATATGACATGAGGTGCTTCATCCACCCTCTGTGCTAGAACAGCTCCTATAGCAAAGTTAGATGCATCACACATTAGTTCAAATGGTAAATTTCAATCAGGTGGTCTAATAATAGGAGTTGAAGTAAGAGCCTCCCTTAGTCTGTGAAAAGCTTCTTTGCTTTTATCATCAAAACAAAAATCAATATCTTTTTGCAAAAGTTTTGTCAAGGGCCGAGCAATATCGCTGAAATCTCTAATAAATCTGCGGTAGAATCTTGCATGTCCAGGAAAAGCACGAACATCTCGTACGCAAACGGGGTAAGATAAAGAAGATATAACACTGATTTTTGCAGGGTCTACCTCAATACCCCTCCTAGAGACTATATGACCTAATACAATTCCATGCTCTACCATAAAATGACATTTTTAAAAATTAAGCACAAGGTTAGTCTCAATGCATCTATGTAGAACCCTAGACAAATTATCTAAGCATGAGTTAAATGACGTGCCAAAAACAGAAAAGTCATCCATAAAAATCTCCATACAGTGCTCTAATAACTCACCAAATATACTTACCATGCACCTCTGGAAAGTTCCTGGAGCATTGGAAAGTCCGAATGGCATCCGCCTATATGCAAAAGTGTCGAAGGGACAAGTGAAGGTAGTCTTCTCCTGATCCTCCGGGTCTATACAAATCTGGAAATACCCTGAGTACCCATCCAAGAAGCAGTAATGGGACTTCCCTGCCAACCTCTCAAGCATCTGATCAATAAATGGCAATGGAAAGTGATCCTTCCTAGTGACTTGGTTTAGCTTCCTGTAGTCAATGCATACTCTCCATGAATTCTTTACTCTGGTGGGCACTAACTCATTACTTGCATTTTCCACCATTGTAACTCCAGATTTCTTAGGCACCACATGTATGAGATTAACCCACTGACTATCAGAAATAGGGTAAATGATACCTGCCTGTAGAAGTCGAGTCACCTCTTTCTTTACAACATCCAAAATGAGTGGATTAAGTCTCCTCTGTGGCTGCCTAACTGATTTAACATTTTCCTCCAAAAATATCATGTGCATGCAAACAGCTGGGCTAATACTTGGTATATCTGATAAAGTCCACCCAATGACTTTCTTGTGCTGCCTCAGGACTCAATAATTTCTCTTCTTGCTCTGATTCCAAGTGCTGACCAATAATGACAGGAAAATTCTGCTCCTCTCCAAGATAAACATATTTCAAATGATCTGGTAGTGGATTAAGCTCAATCTGGGCCTGCTCACTAGGTATGAGTGATCCTTGGGGCTCAGTGCAATCTCCTACACTCTCACACCTGTACTCTGAAGCCTCTGAAACATCAATAGAAGTAGGTGATCCTTGGGACTCTGTGCAATCCCTACACCTAGAAAATCCTCTCTAGCTGAAAGTAAGTCTGAAATGTCCTCAGCCTCCTCTAAACTGATAAGTGAAACTCCCTCAGCCAATATGTATGCATCATCCAACTCCTCTAGAATGCCAATGCTCATAATAGAGTGATCCTCTTTAGGGTGCTTCATGTCATCAAATATACTGAACTGGACTACTGTGTCTCCAATTTCCATGGAAAGTGTGCCAGCAGAAACATCTATCTTCGTTCTTGTAGTCTTCAAAAAGGGCCTCCCTAGGATGAGTGGAGATCTGTGTGCTAAGTAGTCCCCCTCCATGTCCAAAATGTAGAAATCTGCAGGAAATATTAGCTCCTTCACCTTTACTAGCACATCTTCAATAATACCGACTGGATGGGTCTGACTCCTGTCTGCTAACTGAATCACAACTCCTGTAGGCTGTAGAGGACCAATACCAAGCATCTGGAAGACTGATCTGGGCATCACATTAATGGAGGCTCCTAAGTCCAACATGACATCATGAAACATAGTCCTCCCTATCTTACAAGACATAGTAAAAACCCCTAGGTCTTCACACTTCTGAGGGATGGCATGGATAAGTGCTGAACTATTTTTCCCTAAGCTAACCAACTCATTCTCCTTAAGCTTCTTCTTGTGAACACATAAGTCTTTGAGGAATTTTGCATACTTAGGAATCTATTTTATCATGGTTAACAAGAGTACATTAATCTCCACCTTACTGAACAACTTCACAAGCTCATTGTATTCTTTAGCTTTCTCCTCCTTCACTTGCCTCTTGGCTTGGGTTTTTCGCTGGGGAAAGGGCAAAGGAACCCTTAATTCTTTCTCTTGAGTCGAAATTTGAGGGGCTAAAATTTGAATTGAATTTCCCTCTGAAGTAGCTACTGTAAACTCCCCTTTTCCACTGATTTCTCCTTCATTCTCCACCAAAATCACAGGATTACTTGATGAAGGAGTTAGGCTTGGACTAGGGTTAAAACCAACTGAATTTGGAGTCTTTTCAGGGCTGTTTGGGGCTAGAAATGAAGGTGCTGTCCTGTTTTCAGAAAAATCAACCCTTGGACCATTTGGAGTTGAAGCCACCTTTCCACTCCTCAAAGTGATGGCACTAACGTTTCCCTTTGGATTGGGAGTAGCTTAAGAAGGTAGTTGACTTGATCCTTGGGCTTGCATTTGGTTCATCCCACTAGCCAATTGTCCAATTTGTCTCTCAATGTTTTGTAGGGTGGGATCATTTCTTTGTTGTTGCAAAAGTTGTTGTAACATCTCCTCTAGCCTCTGTTGTTGAGCATTTCCCCCACTAGAACCTCCATAGCTTCCTTGGTTAGAATGAGACTTTGGTTGGCCTTGAAATGATGATTGAGGTTGCTGAAATTATTGACCTTGCTGTGAACCTTGAAAGTAGGGCTGTTGGGGCTGATTATAAGGTTGAAATGGCTGTGGAAGTTGCTGAGAATTAGGCTGGAAACTTCATTGAAATTGTTAAGAATTGTAGCTCTGAAAATTCTGAGGTTGAGGTTGAAATTGTTGTGGTGAGGGCTGAAATTGAGTGGGCTGAAAATTCTTATTAGAGGGCTGAAAACTTTGATTGAATGGCTGGAAACCTTGCTGAGAAAACTGATATTCTTGCTGAAAATTCGAATTTCTTTGAAACCCTTGCTGATTTCCTTGGAAAGGTGGCTGATTTTGTTGATAGGGTTGCTGAAATTGTTGAATTGATTGTTGAAATGGCTGAAATTGTTGTTGTCCTTGCTAATTTTGCTAGAAATTCGGTTGGGACTGCTGATAGGGCTGTTGTGATGGGTTTTGCTGATAAAAAGAGTTGTCATACTTAAAGTTTGGATGATCCCTCCAACCCGGATTGTAAGTAGATGAGTAGGGGTTATTTTTGGCTTGAAATTATCCTCTAGTCAATGCCGCTAGTGTCTCATCATGTTGGAGGTTAGGACATGAATCCGAATTATGTTCTTGGCTTGAGCAAATACTACACAACCTCATCACTTGGCTCGAAGGTGGAGGTACTGAAAAACTCTGATTCTGGTTCACATTGTTTAGAGCCATTTGCTTCACCAGGGAAGTAAGCTCTATCAATGAATTTTTGATTTCCTTTTGCTCATTGGATACCATTTGAACTTCATTAACTCCTCTGGTGGACAAAGCTATACTTCCAAACTACTGTGAATTCTCTGCCATGTTTGAAATCAACTCCCTAGCCTGATCTGGTGTTTTGTTCACTAGGGCTCCTGCTGCTGCAGCGTCAATCATGATCCTATCCATCTGGAGCAGACCCTCGTAGAAGTACTAAATAAGTAGCTGCTCACTGATCTGATGCTATGGGCAACTAGAGTAAAGTTTGTTGAACCTTTCCCAATAGTCATACAGAGTCTCTCCCACTACTTGCTGTATGCCACATATACTTTTCCTGATGATTGTTGTTCTGGATGCTGGGAAGTACTTCTCCAAAAATACTTTCTTCATAGAAATCCAGCTAGAAACATGCCCAGTAGGTAGGTAGTAAAACCAATCCTTCGCTGCTCCAGTTAGGGAAAATGGGAATGCCCTTAGTTTGATATCTTCTTCTGAAATCCCCTGAGGCTTCATGGTGGAGCAGACTACGTGAAATTCATGTAAGTATCTGTTGGGATCCTCCCCAGACCGACCATGAAATTTGGGCAATAAATGGATGAGTCCTGATCTTAACTCAAAATCTCCAGTGAGCTCTAGATAGGCAATGCAAGAGTAGTGAAAAGCATCATCTGGTGCTACTAGTTCCTTCATAGTTTTCTAGTGGTCTGCCATAGGATCAACTGAATGAATAGCAATAGACTGAGTAGGAAGAATATCAATAGCCTTTGAAACACCAATTTGATTCCTCCTTGCTCTGAAGGTTCTCTCAATTTCAGGATCAAATTCTTCAAGAATACCACTTGCAGATCTGGTCATACACAAATACAAAAATCGTAGCAAATGTATGCAGAAGAATGAAACAAATAAAATGGATCACAAAATATAGAGATAAGCACACAAATGGGTCACAAGATATGAAATTAAGCACACAAACTAAAATCAAACAAACTCAACTAGTTTCCCTTGTAACGACGCCAAAAATTTGATGATGCCCAATACTAGTGTCACGATGAGCACTCAAATTTAGATATTTATAACTGAAAACCCTTGCTAGCAAGATTAAATGTAGAATAGGGGCCTCAGGTCATATTTTTTTTCCAAGACTAGTTTAGGATGTTTGATTCAAGCTTGGATTTATCGTTTGATGTTGTTTTTGGGTATTCTAGATAAAATGGGGGTTTTGTTTCGCAAATAAGATTTAAAGTGTAATTGAAATGAAACAAGCTTAACTAAGCAAACTTAACTGGAGAATTGCAATCCTAAATTTAACCTACTTGGAGATTGAGCATAACAATTTGAAATTGCAAGATTAAAAGATAAGCTGATATCCATTGCAGAAATACACTAAAATTGTATCTGACTTTGGAAATGAGAATTGAAGAAAGCTGAAAACTGAAACAGGGTATATTCGTGTAGAAAATTTCCTGATCGGTCGGCTGACGGATCAGGTACCAGGCTGATCAGTCGACAGACCGATCAGTATCTATCTAGATCGGTCGAGCTGACCGATCAGTATCTGAAAATAAGCTAATACAGAATCGAACACTACAGAATCAAGTCTGAAAACAAAATTAACAACAATAGATAGAATTCTTCACCAAATCCTCTTCCCGTCGTCACCCATGAACCAAACCAGGGACCCCCTAGCTTGAAATCAACAAGATCTAGTTCCCGCAGATGATTTGTGTCAGATTCCGTGTTCGGGCCACTTCTTCCTCCGATCTTCTTCTTCTTGACGCGTATCATGGCGATGGTGGCTTAGGAGCTTTTAGTGTCCTTCAGAGAACCCCTCTGAGTAGTGCTAATAGCATCGATCGATGAAAGCTTCAATCGGAAGTGGATCGGATGAAACAAGCTTGGACAAAACCCTCTCCAAAGCTCGGCAGCGACGAGATGAACCCACAAACGTCTCCGGGCTTCCATCTGTTGATTGAAAACTAGCTAAAAACTCGAATCTGAAGGGCCGCATAAACAATCACCGAAGAAAACGATGAACTGGGAAGAAAACTCTGAAATCGCGACGACGAACCCAGCGGAGAGGGAATTTCTGTTTTAACTGAAGCTTTTGAATTTCGACGGCTGTGATTGCTCCGATCTCATCCAACGGTCAGATCAAGTCAGATCTGAGCCAAACCTTCCAGATCTTGATCAAGGGCTTTGATCTACTGCTCCTTAGCTCGGATCAATCAAATCTCTGGCGGATGGCTCAGATCCTCCCTTCTCTTGAATGGATGGCCTAGATCCTCTAGTGCTTGATCCAACGGCTGAATTAACTCTGATCTAGCCCAAACTTTCAGATCATGATCCATGAACTTGATTAAGTCTATCTTGATCTTGGATCGACCAGAAGTTGGTGGATGACTTAGATCTAACCGTTCTCTTGACTGGACGACCCATGTTAATCCGATGCTTGATCCCTTTGATCCGGATCCAATTCTGACTCAAGTTTGACCCAATCTGATCTAGGTCTATGATCATTTGAAACCTACAAAATGATATTTAATTTAAATGCCAAAACATCTTAAATATAGGAAGAATTGAATCTTAAGCTAAAATGGAGACAATCCACGAAAGCTAATATAAACGCAAACTTAAGCATATGAAAAGGGATCAAAACATGGATTTGAGGGCCTAATTTAATCAACAAAATGAAAGTTATCAGTGACCGATCCACGACCTGTGATCGGTCAGTGTGACCGATCACAAGAAGTCCGCGATTCCTGGTTTCTCACTGTGGATCGATCAGGCTGGAGCCTGATCGTTCAGGGCTTTCCCTGATCGGTCTGGTGACCGATTAGGGTCATCACTGATCAGTCTGGTGACCGATCAGTGCCTGAACATTAATTTAAAATCGCTGTCAGACGCTCTGATCGCGTCTATTTTCTCTGCGTTTTCTCTGATACACTGCCGATTTCTTTGTGATACGCTTTGCTAAGTATATGCTAAGTGTGCAGGTGATACATGGAGGATTCAAACAATAGAGGAGGGTCAACTGGAGACTTTTCTTCTCGTCAGTTTGCCTGTTTTCTATTTCCAGGTCTCATCGGATTCTGGCGCGGCTGGCGACTGACGGAGGCTCAGCTGAAGAGGTCTTCAGTGGACTGAGTGCTCAGTGGAGTCAGTGAGTCAGGCTGTGGCTCAGTGGATGTTGATTGAGTCTAGCAATGCTGAGCAGGGCTTAAGAAGAAGCAACGATGCAGAGGAGCGTGCAGGAACAGGCAGAAAAACTTGAGAAGTGTTTGCTGCTGTTGAGCTCTCTGTAGTTTTCTTGCTTAAACATTCCTGTGAGATTTCTGAGTGTTTTTCCTTCTTTATTGTCTCGTGTGCTTAACTTATATCATCTGGAGACTATTTGTGGAGAGGTTTCTGTTGAGGCAATCGACCCTTTGAATGATTGGAAGATCATGATATTTTGATGAGTGGGCAATATGGTTAAGTTAGGATTTGTGTTGTTCTCACATATGTACATGAGTGTGCAGGTGTACAGGTATATGTGGACTTGATTGACGTCTTCAGGTGAAGGATGGCATGGAGGTAAGCTGGAGGCTTACGTGCGTATCTGAGGGACCATGTATAGAGGAGATGATGAGCCAAGGGACGCGGACTTCGAGGCGTACGTGAAGGGTGGCATGGAGGCAAGCTGGAGGCTTGCGTGCGCATCCGAGGGACGAGGGCCAAAGATGAAGAAGGCGTGAAGGCAACAGTCAAGACCGCTGGTGAAGATTCAACTGGGTTGTAAGGGTCTGAGTATGAGTGTTTGTACTCAGGGGCTAAGCCGGGAGGGTTTGAGTGCCGTGAGATTTGTACTCAGAGTAAAACCCTAGGTTTAGGGATGAGGCAGTCCAGTCGACTGCCCTGGGTCAGTCGACTGCTATGGGCTGGAACAGGCTGTCAGATTTCGAACGTTGTGATGCAACGGTCGAATCTGAGTGGGACCAGGTAACTGCCACCTGGCAGTCGACTGGTAGCCGCTGTTCCAGATTCGAGCCCTAGTTTAAAAGGGGCTTGTTTACTCCTATTCTTTCCGACGAAACTTGCTTGGATAGGGCAAGTTAGTAGTCTTGTATTCTCAGATTGTGTCCAAGGTGCTGTGGCGAGGTTTCTCCACCCACAAGGAGCAACACGAGATAGCCGGAGATTATCCGGGGAGTGATCTGCCGAAGGATTGTTGGATTAGTCACCCAGCCGGGGTGGATACCAACTAAATCTGGTATTGTTAGCATTGTTATTCATTTTACATATTATTTCCGCTGCGCTAACAACTTTTAGAGATCAAAGATCCAAAAAGTGCTATTCACCGCCCCTCTAGCACCCTACATCGATCCTACAGTTGGTATCAGAGCAAGTACCGCTCTTCATCGGACTAACCGCCGAGGGAGCACTTGCTAGAGGGAAAAGAGTCATGGATGACAAGTTGGGTGACGATATCAACTCACCACCATCATACGAGCAAAAGAATTTTGACTATTGGAAAGATAGAATGAAGAATTGGCTCGGGATGGATTGGGAGTGTAGAATGGCCGTTGAAGACCCATCGAAAATTCCCAAGGACAAGCATGACAAGAAGCTTCGCCCTAGATATTGGACAAGTGAACAACAAGAACAAGCTAGAGCCAATGAGAAGGTAATAAATATCTTGATTAATATATTGCCTAAACATGTCTTGGATAATGTAGGGAAATATTCAAATGCATGCGAATTGTGGAACAAGTTGGAAGAACTTCATAAGAACCCTTCACAAGCTCGAGTAGTCGAAATATCTAAAGGGGCAAGTACAATAATTCAAGAGGATCAAAATGAGAAATTGCCCGTGTCATCAAGTGAGGAACCATGTACTTCATCAAGAGAAGAAGAGAAGGAATTATCATCAAAGGTTGAGAGGGAGGAGAGACCCTCATCCTCACAAGAGCAAGAGATGACTTCCACCTCCACCAATGCTAAGTCAAAAGAGCATATTGTATGCTTTGGTTGCAACAAAAAGGGGCACTACAAAGAAGAATGGAGGAATCCAAGAAAGGAGGAAAAGAATTAGATGTTTCACATGCGGGGAATTAGGACATTACCACACAAAATGCCCCAAGAAAAGAGAACTTAGCAAAATGGAGCACCTTAGGAAATGGGAAAAAGGAGAAAGAGAGAGAAGCACTCATCAAGGGGGAGCACCAAGGGTAAGGAAGGTATTCTCTAACCCAACTCATGCTTTAAGTTTTTCAACAAATGCTCAAGATGAATGCTTGAATGATAGAATTAGTAACAATTATGTTCCCATGAATGTGTTTGGCTTTAAATATCATGATAGGAATAGAAACAATTTTGTGGGTCAAAACACCAAAAAATTTTCAGTTCATGATAAGTCTAGGAACTCTAGAAATAAGGACCAAGGCATAAGTTCTAAGAAAGGGAGAAATATGATCAGAAAAATAGGTCGACCTAGAGATGGTCTTATTAGATCTAGTGATTCTAGGGTTAGGATGTTAGAAGAAGAAAATCAAGTTTTAAGAGCAAAGCTTGATAAGTTAGAAAGAAGTCTTGGTGAAGTCATTAAGGGATCCAAGGGATCAAACATGATACACAAGGATCAACCACCTAGGAATGGTAGGTTAGGATTAGTATACCAACCTAGGAGGGCTAATGATGATAAAGTATCATATTCAAGGATGCCCTATAACTATGGTAGAGAGAAAGTGAAAAATGGCAAGGAAAAGCCATTTAAAGGGAAAGAAAAGAAGTTGACCAAAGAAAAGATCTATAGGGTTAAGAGAGTGATAGTGGAAGGGCAAAAAGCACCGGAGGAGCATCAGTAGGGTCTTGCCTTTGTAGAAGAGCTACCTAAGAAGGTAATTAGGGCTAAGAGTTCAAGGGAAAGCTCTGGAAGCCAAAATGGGGTCCATGGCCAATGGATCTCAGGTGGGTTTCTTCTAGAAAATTAAAAAGAAGTATAGAGTGTGCCAAGGGGTTAAAAAGGCTAAGGCTAGTCTTAATCCTAGAGAATTGGCACACTAAGGGAAGGATTATAGAGAAAAAGGTAAAATTAGAATTCTAGCTAAGACAAATCGATTTTAATGCCCAAATACCATGTAACTTGATGCCATGAAGTGATTATGAGTGAATATAAGGAGAAGCATCAAGGTACGGTCAAAATTAGAACTTTTGGGAAAAGTTCTATAATACCTTTTTAGAAAAACTCGGAGTTTGTACCAAACTTGGGAGTTGGGATGACTTTAACTGAAGTTATATTTTTCCTAAGTAAACATAGGATCAACAAATGTCCTCGCAAAATTTCAAAATTTTTGGAAATTGGTGGAATTATTGGTGCATTACTGAATCTCGGACTAAAAAAACCAAAATTCAGATACCAGTCACCTGCCAAATGGCAGTCACCTGCTCGTAAACACAGAACCTTCTGTGAGTTCTCGCAGGCGACTGCCCATGGGGCAGTCACCTGCCCGTAAACACAGAACCCTACTGTGGGTTTTCGCAGGCGACTGCCATAGGGCAGTCACCTGCTAAGCGAGGGATTAAAAAGGATACTGCCGTGCAGGGGGTGGCCAAACCTAAGTTTTTGACATTCCAACCCCCGACGATTTCGTCTCTTTCTCGTCCTCAACCTCTACCAAGCCCTAAAACTCCTCTCTAAGCCCTTGTTCAACCTTGATCTACTTCTAGGGCTAGTTGAAACTCCCACTTTTAAACAAATCCGGATCTCAAGGTCTCAAGATGTAGAGAATGAAGAGGTATCACGATTTAAGTTTTAGTTTTTCATTAAGCTTATGGTTTTGGAACTAATGTGTCATTTTGTGCATGTTTTCCTTGTCATTTTCCTTGTTTGGGGGTGTCTTGGTGCGCATGCATACATTTGAGATGTTAGGATGGCCACTAAGAGAACTAGGGGTGAGGGTTCATCCCGACAAAATCAAGAAGAGTCTAGATTTAGATCCTTGGAGTGCAAGAAGCGATTTGAGGATAATGAATTCATTGTAATGAGTTGTCGTTACCTGAATAAGAAGTTCTTTGAAGAAAAATCTCTACCACTGGATGAGATGATCAAACATTATAAATTGGCAAAGTTGGTCTACTGTCAACAAGATGTCGATATTGACCTCTGCATGGAATTTTATGCAAACTTAACATGCATTGATGCAGACAACAACCTATATGAGTCTCGAGTGGCCGGGGTCACTGTTCCCTTCTCTGTTATGAGTCTAGCTAGTTTCTTGGATTGCAGAGCATCCAATAATCCGGTTACCTACTTTCCCACAGTTATAGAACCATTGGAATTTCCTGGGGTGACAATTGATCAAATTCATATGCACTACTTTAGGAGGCATCGACATGAGTCTGAGCGTCTGTTTGACGCTAAACCCATGAGACCTGCCAGCCATGTCTTATATAAAATTGTTGTTGAGTGTATTCTGCCGATTGTCACCAAGGGGAGAGCTAAGATCAGACTTCCCCACTTAGTCATGATGTATGCATTGGAGAGGAGGCTAGATATTGATATCTCTCTTCAGGTTTTTAGCGCCATCTATCATTCCTCCCAGAGTGTGAATGGCAAGATTTATATGCCATTCTGTCATTTACTCACAGAGTTCTTTCATTCACGTCTTGGTCTCCGAGTTTGTAGTGGTCAGACTCGACACCTGTCGAAGGATTATGATCAGATCGGTCAGAGACAGTTGTCCTTGGCTGGTATTGAGTGTAGACAGGGTGGGTTTGTCTGGAGAGAGCGACCAGAGGCCCCTGAGGCAGTTGAGGAGCCTGGAGAGCCGATCACACGTGCAGAGTTCACTCAGATGCAGGCAGATCTTCATGGGCTTCGTGAGTCTGTTGACACTATCCAGGGAGATGTTCAGAGCCTACAGCAGGGGCAGACAGCCACTCATAGGGAGGTGCAGGGCCTTACAGAGTTCTGTCAGGGGATCATGACCAGGCAGGACACCATGTACGAGATGTTACAGCGATGGGACTTGACATATCAGGGTCCTCCTGCTCCTCCTCCTCCTCCTCCAGATGGTGATGACCATATGTATTTTTGATCAGAGGATGCATGTTTTGAGGGAGTTTCAAGTGTTGAGAGTATTATGTGTGTTGTCTTATTATCTCTCAAACACCTTCTAATTTGATGGTAACATGTATTTGGATAACTTTTGGCCTTGGTTGGCCCTAGGTAGTATGGTAATGTTTGCAAGTTAACTTTGACTCCATGAACTATGTACTTTCATCATGCTACTTTTATTAAAGTTGTGCTTGTGTGGGATGATAAATGCTAGTATATTGCTAAACATGTTGATATTCTTTTGTATATGTATGCTTATGATACTTTCTACATGTTTTGATTAAAAATCACATAAAAATATTATATTTTCCTCCCTTGTAGCATACAATGAGATAAGAGTGTCATGTGGGTGAAAGGAATGCTTCTTTAGACTCGAAAGGAAATTGGGAGGAGACTTTGTAAAAACATAGACACATTTATATGTATAAGGGAAGTTTGCGAATCATTTCAAATGACAAGTGGAAGTGCTAAGAGGTCGCAAACACTAGTCATCTATATCACACCTCTACCTTGATACAAAGTGCTTGATTTTGAAGATTTTAGAGTTTGTACCAAAAGTCAAGCACGGTTGGTGATTTTCACAAGCCAAATTTTTCTAGGGTAGGGGATACCTTTACAATCGTGCTTGCAAAGTTTTACATTTTTCCGGATTTTCTGGAATTTTTATTTGGTTTCTGAATTTCGGCTGGAAATTCAGTCTACAGTGTCGCAGTCACCTGCCTGGGGGCAGTCGACTGCGGTGAGGGGCAGATGGTGGCACGTGGTGATTTCTGAGGGGATATACAGAAATCTGATTAAGTTCTATTTGGCACCTAAGGTGGGTTTGCTTGGGGCAATCTTTTGATGGTGTCAAAGGGGGAGAATTTGAGTGTTAAGTTAGGTTTTTAGATTGAAACTTAATTTAGGTTTGGTTATAACTTTAGAGTAAGTTGGGAAACCTTAACTCTAACTTGGGATTAGCAATAAGGGTTGAAATTTGGGAGAAAGCATAGGTTAAGGGGGAGGTTGCCTCTTGTGTGTTATGCTTGAATTTCAATTGCTTTTGCTATTATCATTATTGCTATATGTTTACCTAACTCAACATATTGCCACACATCAAAAAGGGGGAGATTGTTGAGGCAATCGACCCTTTGAATGATTGGAAGATCATGATATTTTGATGAGTGGGCAATATGGTTAAGTTAGGATTTGTGTTGTTCTCACATATGTACATGAGTGTGCAGGTGTACAGGTATATGTGGACTTGATTGATGTCTTCAGGTGAAGGATGGCATGGAGGTAAGCTGGAGGCTTACGTGCGTATCTGAGGGACCATGTATAGAGGAGATGATGAGCCAAGGGACGCGGACTTCGAGGCGTACGTGAAGGGTGGCATGGAGGCAAGCTGGAGGCTTGCGTGCGCATCCGAGGGACGAGGGCCAAAGATGAAGAAGGCATGAAGGCAACAGTCAAGACCGCTGGTGAAGATTCAGCTGGGTTGTAAGGGTCTGAGTATGAGTGTTTGTACTCAGGGGCTAAGCCGGGAGGGTTTGAGTGCCGTGAGATTTGTACTCAGAGTAAAACCCTAGGTTTAGGGATGAGGCAGTCGACTGCCCTGGGTCAGTCGACTGCTATGGGCTACAACAGGCTGTCAGATTTCGAACGTTGTGATGCAACGGTCAAATCTGAGTGGGACCAGGTAACTGCCACCTGGCAGTCGACTGGTAGCCGCTGTTCCAGATTCGAGCCCTAGTTTAAAAGGGGCTTGTTTACTCCTATTCTTTTCGACGAAACTTGCTTGGATAGGGCAAGTTAGTAGTCTTGTATTCTCAGATTGTGTCCAAGGTGCTGTGGCGAGGTTTTTCCACCCACAAGGAGCAACACGAGATACCCGGAGATTATCCGGGGAGTGATCTGCCGAAGGATTGTTGGATTAGTCACCCAGCCGGGGTGGATACCAACTAAATCTGGTATTGTTAGCATTGTTATTCATTTTACATATTATTTCCGCTGCGCTAATAACTTTTAGAGATCAAAGATCCAAAAAGTGCTATTCACTCCCCCTCTAGCACCCTACATCGATCCTACAGTTTCTCCACCGAGAAGGAGGCTCAGTTTTATCGGGGTCACCAGGGCTTGATCTGCCGACGATCAAGGGATCGCCCACCTTACGGGCACGCCAAGGATAGGGGCAAGTTATCCCCGAACCTTGTACATCCTCGAGTTAGCGTCTGTTTGGGTTGTTTTCATTTCTGCAATTCTGTTTGTGTTGTTTGTTTCCGCTGCTTCTAACCCTTAAGTCCAGGGAAATCTCAAAAAGAAGCTAAGTTTTGTGTCTGGCTACATTCACCCCCCCTCTATAGCCATCCAAGCACCAACAAGTGGTATCAGAGCTTGGGGCTATGCTCAAACGGACTAACACTCGAGAGTCAACAAGAATGGCAATGAGAGAAGGATTTAGCACCACCCAATCTCCCTTCTTCGATGGGGCAGATTTTCAATATTTGAGATCTCGCATGGAGTACTACCTCAAGACCGATATTGGAATGTGGTTCTCCGTGAAGGAAGGATAATCCCTCCAAGAGACGCTGAGGGAAAAGAGTTGGAGTCCTCGCGATGGTCGGCTGAGCAAACTTGGAAAGGAGAAGCCGACGCAAAGGCAGTGGTCACCTTGCAATGCGGGATGTCCAAGGACCAACTAATCAAAGTTGGTCCCTTCACAAGCGCCAAGGATCTATGGAATAAGCTCATCAAACTCCATGAGGGCACCCGGGACTCAAGGATAGCCAAGAGGGACTTGTTCCTCAACCAACTACAAAATCTAATCATGAAGGAGTCCGAGACGGTAAGTGAACTCCATGGCCGGTTCAATGAAATTCTCAACGGTCTCCACTCCATTGATGAAAAGGTTGAGAACCGCGACCTTGTGAGGTACGTTCTAAAAGTCTTTCCAAGGAATGCCTTGTGGTCATCCATGGTGGATGCCTACAAGGTATCCAAGGATTTGTCAATTGTTAAATTGGATGATTTGTTTTGTGAAATGGATCTATACGAAATGGCTAACAAAGGCCCCAAGGAGAAGGGGATTGCACTTGTGGCAGGGGACAAGACCAAGAAGAAGAAGGAAAAGAAGAAGGAGAAGAAGAAGGAGAAGGAGATCTCTTCTTCTTCATCTGAGTCTGAGCCCGAGGAGGATGGTAGCGAGTCATCTTCATCGGAGATGGCTAATTTCGAAAGGAGGATGATGAGGAAGAGTCGACGCTACAAAGGCAAAGGTAATACAAGTGAAGTTAAAATTGATAAGACTAATGTTACTTGCTTTGAGTGTAGCAAGAAAGGGCACTACAAGAATGAATGCCCAAAGCTAAAGAAGAAGGAGGAGAAATCGAAGAAGAAGAAGAAGGCCTTGAAGGCCACGTGGGATGAATCTTCTTCTAGTTCATCTGAAGAAGAGAAGGAGGAAAAGAGTACTCGCCATGTAGCTCTCATGGCTATTGAAGATGAGGAGTGTAGTGATGAATCCATGGACTCCTCAAACATGGCTTCATCATCTTTGGATGATGAATAGGTAATCTCTCCCGAATTAAACAAATACTATAGGACTATCGCATGCTTAACTAGTCTACTTAAAAAAATCTAAGAATAAGGTTAAATCATTAAGATTAGAAGTAGAGGAATTGAAAACACCTAAGGATCATGATGTTGATAACTCGTATGTTAAGATCCTTGAGAATGAAAATAAGGACTTAAAGAACGAAGTTGAAAATCTCAAGAATATTCTTGAGAAGTTTTCAACTAGCTCTAGAACTTTAGATATGATTCTAAATTGGCAAAAAGTGGCTTACAATAAGGTTGGTTTGGGTTACCAACATAAAGAACCTATTGTCATATCATTAATGTTAAGAACCCAATTTAGATAACAGAATGATTCTAGGGTTCAAAAAGCTAGAAAGAAATTGACTAAGACATGGGTGCCTAAGTCCTTCATTGTTGATGCATTAGGTCCCAAAATTTGGGTACCTAAAACCTCTATATTTAGAATTGTATAGACATTGGTTGAGGGGAGCATCTATCAACATGGGTGGTTGATATTTGGTGCTCCAAACATATAGCCATTCCTAGTTAGGGATGTGCCTAATATTTCCTCCATTTAATGGATGACCATACACTACCCATGAGAAATGGATTTTCATCTTGAATTTAGATGATTGGGGTTAAGGAAATGGGAATCATAAACAATGTAGATACATTGAAATTTTCTTCATCTATACTGGAAAATTTTCCTATTCACTTTTATGGGCAATTTGGGGAATAAATTCTTGATACAGACTTGATTTCAAATTGGTTGGAACCATGAACTTGATGCACAAATTTTCCAATCCAATCCATGAATTATCAATAGAATAGGGATTAGGATGATGGAGTTGATACAAACTTGAATTAGGACCATGAATTGCTTAGGTTTGAACTCTTCAGTATACTGAAAATCTAGGAGTTAGTCATAATATCAAAATAGCAATTATGTTTGAAATACCTGATTAGATAACTCAAGCTTAAGGTATTTTGGTTGGTGAACATGATCGAGTATGCCATGATTTACTGTATGTGTTAGTAACATTAATCTATGACATGAAAATTTTGTTTAAGAACAAGTTGAACACGTAGTTTGTGATGATCATTATGAAAATCTCACAAGGCATCACCAAACAAATAACTTGAGTTTCAAGATTCACTGCTTATGTTGTATGACTTAGTGCTTTCTTTGTATCAAACAAAATTAAGGTTCTAGAACTTAGTATATATATGTATACATCCCTAACATCTAGCTCAAGTTTACCATGTTTTTCTGAATCACGTTATAAATCTTGTAGTTATGTGCTTTACTTTCAAGTCATATTATCATTGGAGATGTGATATGATATGAAGATATACATTTTGGTTAAGGCAAATGAATGTTGGTTAATGGAACTCGCCTAGGATCAAAAAGGGATTAACTCTGATTGTATTAAGGTTTAGAGTGTTCGAAAGTTGAAAGAAACCTGTTTCTGAAACATATCAATTTCAGAAAACATTCTGAATTGAATCAGATCGGTCCACCGACCGATCATGACTCACCCTGATCGGTCACCATGATTGATCATGGGTCTTTCTGATCGGATTGGTGACCGATCAGATAAATTTTAATCAGGGACCTCAGTCTGATCCCCCTATGTTGAATTTTTCAAATACATCAGAAAGGGTTGACTCTTGATAGGAATATCTCTTAGTCAAGAAACTCAAACCATGGTTCAGAAATTTTTCTAAAAATATCGAATGTCGATAGAGTCTATACCCCTGTTGTGGAATTTCAATTGTTAATGCAGTCTAATCTTGAACGAATCAGAGTTACAGAAATTTTTCTGAAAACTGATCGTCCATAGATAAATCAGAAATTTTTTTGTATCAATCTTCAATGAATTCGATCGGTGTCGGATACAGCTGCGTTCCTTACTTGACATATGAAGCATATAAATGTTTGACCATGATATAATTCTGTATATGTTTTCATATGCAATTCAAAAATTATCCTTTGATTATTTTGGGTTTGGGGAGAGACCCTTGTTTAAGGGGGAGTTATGTTTAAACTTAATAACCATACCTTTTTCGGTGTCTGACAAAGGGGGAGAGAATGGTTGATTAAGTTTAGGGCTGTGTTATTGTAGGGGGAGGACATTGATTCCCTTACGATAATTGAATTGATTTCAATTGATCATTAATACCTAAACATAAATTAGGTTGTCAAACAACAAAAAGGGGAGATTGTTGATGCAGTCTGGCCCGATTGTTGTTTTGGTGTTGACACCGATTTAAGTTTGGTTGAGTGAATTCAAATTAAGTCCTAGTCGGGGACTGGGCACGAAACCCTAGTGAGTGAAGCTAGGTTGAAGGAAATCCCGGTGAGTGAAGCCGGGTTCTGGTGAGTGAAGCCAGGTGACCGAAATCCCGGTGAGTGAAGCCGGATGACCGAAACCCTGGTGAGTGAAGCCAGGTCCTATCGAGTGAAGCTAGGTTGAATGAAATCCCGGTGAGTGAAGCCAGGTCCTATCGAGTGAAGCTAGGTTGAATGAAATCCCGGTGAGTGAAGCCGGGTCCCGGTGAGTGAAGCCGGGTGACCGAAACCTTGGTGAGTGAAGCCAGGTCCTAGTGAGTGAAGCTAGGTTGAATGAAGTCCCGGTGAGTGAAGCTGGGCACAGAGTCTTGGTCCGGGGGACTGAGCACGAGTCAGAGAAGGCCAGGGAGCCCGTTCTCTTGACGTAGGGTTGAATTAGTTGAGGCTGGATCGGTTTGGAGACCGATTAGGGAGTTGGCATGAATTCCCTATTGTGGATCGGTCTGGTGACTGATCCAGAGAAGTCTGATCGGTCTGGTGACCGATCAGTGAGAGAACAGAAGCATTTTGTTTGGCTTCTGTTTGACTTCTGATCGTTCTGGTGAACGATCAGAGAGTGGTCAGAAGGTTTTTGGAGAAACTCTTGATCGGTCTACTGGACCAATCAAATATCATGAGTTCCTCACCCTGACCAATTAGGATGGATCCTGATCGGTCAGGGAGTGACCTGATCGGTCACCAGACCGATCAGGGCACAACCTGATCGGTCTGGTGACCGATCAGGGGTGTTTGGCCTGCGGGAGCTGGGGAAAGCTCCAGCAAGTGTTGGATCGGTCCGGTGACCGATCTACGACCTGTGATCGGTCAGTGTGACCGATCACAAGAAGTCCGTGATTCCTGGTTTCTCACTATGGACCGATTAGGCTGGAGCCTGATCATTCAGGGCTTTTCTTGATCGGTCTGGTGACCGATCAGGGTCATCACTGATCGGTCTGGTGACCGATCAGTGCCTGAACTTTAATTTGAAATCGCTGTCAGACGCTCTGATCGGGTTTGTTTTCTCTGCGTTTTCTCTGATACACTGCTGATTTCTTTGTGATACGCTTTGCTAAGTATATGCTAAGTGTGCAGGTGATACAGGGAGGTTTCAAACAATGGAGGAGGGTCAACTGGAGACTTTTCTTCTCATCAGTTTGACTGTTTTTTGTTTCCAGGTCTCATCGGATTCTGGCGCGGCTGGCGACTGACAGAGGCTCAGCTAAAGAGGTCTTCAGTGGACTGAGTGCTCAGTGGAGTCAGTGAGTCAGGCTGTGGCTCAGTGGATGCTGATGGAGTCTAGCAATGGTGAGCAGGGCTTAAGAAGAAGCAACGATGCAGAGGAGCGTGCGAGGAACAGGCAGAAAAACTTGAGAAGTGTTTGCTGCTGTTGAGCTCTCTGTAGTTTTCTTGCTTAAGCATTCCTGTGAGATTTCTGAGAGTTTTTCCTTCTTTATTGTCTCGTGTGCTTAACTTATATCATCTGGAGACTATTTGTGGAGAGGTTTCTCCACCGAGAAGGAGGCTCAGTTTTATCGGGGTCACCGGGGCTTGATCTGCCGATGATCAAGGGATTGCCCACCTTACGGGCACGCCAAGGAGTAGGGGCAAGTTATCCCCGAACCTTGTACATCCTCGAGTTAGCGTCTGTTTGGTTTGTTTTCATTTCTGCAATTCTGTTTGTGTTGTTTGTTTCCGCTGCTGCTAACCCTTAAGTGCAGTGAAATCTCAAAAAGAAGCTATGTTTTGTGTCTGGCTACATTCACCCCCCCTCTATAGCCATCCAAGCACCAACAGTTGAGACGGGTCAAGGTTCGGACGTCTCGAGATCCGGGAGTCTCGGAGGCTAAGCAAAAGTCCAACCAGAGGTCCCGGTTGGCAAAAGTAACTTCTCTAGTGTGGAGTAGGTGAGGACGCGTTCCCCGGGAAAGGGAACATTAGGCGTCGATTCGACCTAGGGTTTCGGGTGAAATCCAAAGTCAGAACCAATCTTTAAGGGTAAGATTATCTGTATATTTGTCTTGTGTTTGATTCTCTTGCAGGTACCTGGAGTTGGAGGCAAGACAAAAGAGCAAACGCAGGAGAAAAAGTTGCCTGGGAAAGTCATCTAGGGCGCCTGTATTAATACAGGCACCCCAGGCTTCAGGGCGCCCTCAAGGATCAGGCGCCCTACATCCCAGGCGCCTGGGAAGGTCCAAGGCGTCTGAAATGGCCAATTTTATCCCTGCGCGAAGTTTGCGATTGCGGATCAGGTTTGACCGCATATGAGGCACCTTAGAGGCCTCTAGGGCGCTCGGGACACTACTATATTTGGGTATGGCTTGGCGGGTTTCCTAAGCGAATACTTGGTCGATCTGAGAGAACTCTTCACATCTACGGATTAAAAATCAATCCGAATGGAGACCCGTCTCCCTACGACCATCTTGTGCCGTATCGAACGATCCAAATCACAGCTCGGCCAATTACAAAAATCGACCTAGTGATTTACTCGACCATTCGATCGCATAAAAGGCGATGAGTTGATCACCGACTTTTGTGTTTATGGTCGGGGTCCAGTTAGTAAATTAATGGCTATGATACGAAATCAAATTAATAAACTAATACACATAAAATGACGAGGCGAATGAATAAGGCACATAAACAACATAAGGATAATCAAAGGAGCATGGAAAGAGTTATACCTTTCCGATCACCTCGCGGTCTTCTACCTTATGCCCCTCCCTTCATGGACGTGGTGTGGGCGACGATCTACCGTGAACCGAGATCACCAAAGGCTCCGAAATATCGTCTCTTCACTAGCCGACCAAAACCCTATCTCCTAGGGTTCACCCGCCGACGCTCCTTCTCCTCTCCCTTTGCGTCGCCGACCGCCGGAGCCACCTACAAGCCTCCGGACCAGCATCTCAACTTGAGAGGAAAGTGAAGAAGAAGAAGAAGGAGAGTTCCCTGCCCAAACTGCCCGAACAATCCCTCTTCCCCATACCTTGCGCCGCAACCGCCGCAAGGTCCACCACCACCTCTCCTCACCAGCAGCCGCCTCTTCCTCGCCTCACACCAAAAAAGGGACCAGCGAGTGGTGCCTTTGTCTGCTGGTGATCTCCTACCGAGAGGATGAAGGAGGAAGAAGAAGAGGAGAGGTTGAAAACTTCTCCTCTTTGCCGTGACCTAGGAGAGAGGAAAGGAGAGGGAAAGAGAGAAAAGGCTTTTGGGTTTATTGGATTGATTAGCCTTGGTTTCTTGATCTCCATGGGTATATATAGGGCTAAGGTAGGGACCAAGAAGAGGAGTTGGATCTTGGCCCACCAATGGATCTAAACCCGATCTATTAATTATGATCCATTCTACTAAAGGATCTTAATTGAACTTCCTCACCAACCCCCATATTTTCATATGGGCTTCACATATTACAAGTCCCCGTGTTTAAGATCTTGAATGCTCGTTAATTAATTTAAATTACTGACAATTCAAATTAATTAACCTCTGAGTCCTTGACTAGTACCACCGACCTTATCATCATGCCGGATCAAATCCACCTGCAGGGTTTAACATGATGAACCTTTCGAGCTCATCAAGGGGGCATCATCAACCCGACTCACCAGGACATGGATTCCGTCAATAATCAACAACACATCATATTATTAATATTATCTCCCAACTTACCGGGCTTATCGATCTAACAGAATAGATCTCACCCATGGGTAAATCAAAGAAATAATAGTTAATAATATATATCCATTATTATATCAGGATTAAGGGATCATACTCCATAATATAAACTGAGGTCCTATCCAATTATCGAGTCAGTACAAACTAGGTAACCTCGGGTTTTAGTCCTTCTCAATGTACTCAAAGCACACTAGTGTAATTTTATGGTCAAGACCAACCACACATAATTACACTACAACCATCCTGATGGGTTGTCCAATTCCATCTCGGTTGTGGGCCTCTATTTATACTAAGCAAGGAACTGATAACATGATCTTCTGTGTGACACCACACACCATGTTATCTACAATGCAAAGTAATTGGACTTCATGCATGTACTAATATAAACACCATTGTGACCACGAGTTGGTCCAAGGAGAAGGGATCGACTTGGTGACCATGGGTCTTGGTAGATCATCGCCCACACGACGTCCAGGAGGGGAGGGTCATACGGTAGAAGATCGTAAGATAATGGAAGGTATAATTGTTCCTTGTCTCCTTATGTTTTATTGTGCCTTATTTATTTGTCTCGTCATTTCATGTTAGTTAGTTTACTATCTTGGTTTCGTATCATGATGAATAATTTACTAACTAGACCCCGACCATAAACACAAAAGTCGGCTATCAAACCGTTGCCTTTTCCGTAGTCGAACGGTCGAGCAAATCACAAGGCCGATTTTGGTAATAGGCTGAGTTGTGATTTGGATCGTTCGATACGGCACGAGATGGTTGTAGGGAGATGGGTCTCCATTCAGATTAATTTTTTTAATCCGTAGACATGGAGAGGTCTCTCGGAACGACCGAGTATTCGCTTAGGAAACCCGCCAAGCCATACCCAACAATTGGTATCAGAGCTGAGGATTCCGGCATTGTGTGTTTAGGATTGGTTAATTTTTGCATTTTCATACATTTTATTTTGTTGGATGATGCGTGGATGTGCGTAGGCTAACTTTGTGTTGCAGGCATGAGATTCCAACTTCATGGCCAAATATTTGTTGTGTGATGGTTATGCAAATTTTTGTAATTAATTAATCCTCGGGGTTGACAAGGCTAGGTATTTAATTTTTCTAATTAAATACGACACATGTTTAGCCGAGTTTTTTTATTTACAGTTGATCTAGATTTCATGTACACTCCTTCAGGGAGTATAGAATCGATGATATAAATAATAAGCTATTCATTTTGGCTCAGGGATCCCTCAAGGATGCATGCGCAGAAGGAAGGGAGGAGCAGACGAAGTGACGACATGACAGGAGGCGCATTAGAGACCAAGGGCCATGAAAGTTGAAAAATCTAAGATTTTCTTTATTTTATTTTCATGTTATTGGTTATGTGCTTGGTTGTGTGGTAGTGCTAGAAAATTCCTCGAGATAAATTACTAAGTGGGAGAGGGACCCAAAGGGTCCCACGGCTTCCATTACAATTCGATAAGTGATGCTAACAAGTCTGTGCGTTGGCTCTGAGTGCCTTCCTCCCCATCGGATGGACTTGTTCTGCGGATCACTGGGTCGAAAAAGACTATAGAAGATTATTAAGAGCGTGTGTACTTCCCCATCGGAAGGCACATAATCAGAAATAATTTTCTTAGTGTCGTGTAATGGTGCACCTTAGATGTGAATAATAGTATCCTCCCCATTGGAGTCACTATTATTATTTCGCAGAGCTGAAGTAAACCAACTATCGATCTTACCTGTCAAAAAGATAGGTTGACAAGATAGTAAGATTGATGGGTAAAATCTCCTCTTACAAATGTAGGGATTCGTATACGTCCACACCATCGTGGCATGTGAATTTCTCGGTGTATAGTGGTGTTGGTTGATTTCGAAAATTAATTGATTTGAGGAATCAATTTATTTTCGATTTCTAAAGTAGTGTATGTTGTGATTCTTAGGATTTTCAAAATAGCCTTTAACCCACTAGCGACCATACTTAAGGAAAACAAACTTAGTGACCCCAATTACATAGACTGGAAAAGAAACCTAGACGTTGTCTTTACTGCTGAAGAGTACAAATGTGAGCTCTTTGAGGTATGTCCTAAAGATGATGGCCCACCTCAATGAGATTGAGGTTCTTGGAGGACAAATCGACGGGGAAATCCAGGTCGATATAATACTCCAATCTCTATCTAGGAGTTTTGAGCAGTTCCAGCTCAACTCTAACATGAATAAGCATGAGTATACGTTGTTGGTGCAAGTTGCATCAGTGATGTCCTCCTCCAAGTGTTTTAATGTTTGATAATACACTTAAGTCAGTGATACATAGAACAAGGGAGGGTGAGCAAAAGAGGAGTAACTAAAGTGGAAGAAAAGTCCTAGTTAACCTAGGCACTAAGACCTGGTGAGTGAAGCTAGGTACTAAGACCTGTTTGGAAGGTGGGCACGAAGTCCTGGTCGAGGACTGGGCACTAAGTCCTGGCAAAAGGCTGGGCACCGAAGACCTACTCGGAAGGTGGGCACTAAGTCTTGGTTGAGGACTGGGCAAGAAGACCTGGCCAAGGGTTGGGCACCAAAGACCTGGTTCGGGGAATTGGGCAAGAAGACCTGGCCGAGGGTTGGGCACCGAAGTCCTGGACTTAGGGTTTGGGCACGAAGTCTTGGTCCAATGGACTGAGCAACTTAGCTGAGTGATGACTAAGGACAGAAGTAGAGACGGGTCAGGGTTCGAGCGTCTCGAGGTCCGGAAGTATCGGAAGCTAAGCAAAAGTCCACCTGAAGGACTGGGTGGCAACCGTCTCCTGAGAGGAGTAGGTGAAAGGCGCGCTCTCGGGGGTGGGAACTTGCGTCAGTTTGACCTAGGGTTTCATGGAAATTTGAAGTCTGAACCAAGTCCTTAAGGCTAATATTGTATGTATATGTATGTGCTTTGTGTTTGTGTATCTTGCAGGTACCAAGAACCGGAGACAAAGCAGGCAAGAGGCTGGAAAACAGCCAACCCGGGCGCCCCTATTGATGGGGGCGCTCAGATCAGACAGTAAAACCCAATTTTTGGGCTAAAACATTGAAGCCAGGTGCCCAGTATGATGGGGGCACCCAAGCTAAAGAAGAAAAGTGGCAATTTCGTGTGGTAAGCAGAATAGGCTTCAAGCAGGGCGCCCGGGAGGTCCGGGGCGCCCAAGTTGAAAGCTGTATTTGCTGTTTCGAGTTCGAAACACAGATAAGCCTTCACGCAGGTGCCCAGGAGGTCCGGGGTGCCCTGGTCAGAGGTTTTATCAGCCGCAGTGAGGTCGGCGCGGGGATAAGGTTTGACCGAGTTTATAGGGGCGCCCCCAGCGTATCGGGCGCCCGTATGAAGCCTATATAAGGAGCTTCGACCCCTCTGCTTCAAACACAACTACTAAAAGCGATTCTAAGCATTCTGACCGTCGACAATGCGCTAAAGACGAGGTTCTATGACCGGGAGGCTCCAGGAGGAAGTGCACGGCACTTCGGAGGTCCAGATCGGCCGAGCTTCAAACCTTGTTTTGTACAGTTTGCGTTTAATATTCCGCACTTAATTTTTCTATACTTGTTCTTGTAATTATCAACTGTAAGACGGGTTTTCTCCGCCTCGGGAAATTCTGGAAAGGAGACCAATAGTGGACTCATGCCGAGTACATAGGCCTTGGACGTACTAACCCAGGGGGGTCGGGAACCAAGTAAATAAATCCCGCGTGTCCTTTGTATTGCTTTATTCTTTCTGTTTATTTTCCACTGCACTAACGCTCTGAGTAGATCGAAAGTTTTACGAAGTTTTCACGACAAGATTTTCATGGTCGATATTCACCCCCGCCTCTATTGACGGCATCGGTCCCACAAGTGGTATCAGAGCTAGGCCACTCTTCACCGGACTAACCGCCGACAGAGCAACGACGCCGGGAGTAGAGGGGGAGCCCAGGGGTGAATTAGGTACATTTTAATTTTAAATGTCAAATTTTAAATTCCATATTATATGCTTCACGTGCAGGGAGAGAGGGCACTACAAAAATCAGTGCCCTACTCGTAAGACTCGGTCTACATCACCGGCGGCAAAGGAGACACCAGCGCCAGGAGTCCGGAGAGATAAAGGCCATATCAGATGCTTCAAATGCGAGAAGTACGGACACTACAAAAACAAGTGTCCGACGAAGGTACGTAAGATTTACGTTCCAAAAAGTTTACAAATTCCTACATTGTCTTATGATAATTTAGTTGATTTTTCTGGTAAATTAGATTTACTGCATAGTAAAATTAATATTTTTCATGTCAAATTAGAAAATGTAGATATGACTAAAATATCAGAAATAATTATTTAATTTAGAAAATCAATTCAGTAATTTCTAAAATAAATTATCATAACTTTAATTCTAATAATTTTAATTCTGATAATTTTAATTCTGATAAACTTAATTCAGATAAATTTAATCCTAAGGATAAATTTGATTTCAAAAATCTTAAGGATAAATCTAAATTCAAAAATCATAAGGATAATTCTAAATTTGAAAATCGTTTAGATAATTATGAATTCAAATTTGAAAATCCGTTGTATAACTCTGAAATCGAATTCGAAAATCCTAAGGATAATCCAGAAGTTAATTCTGAAAATATTATTTCTGAGGATAAAAATGATTTTGTTGAAAATATTCTTGACGATAATAAAGATGAAATTCTCCTAGATAATAATTTAATTATAGATAATTTTGAAAATTATTATAAAACTTTAACTAGTGGCCCAAATTACTCCTCCTACTTTAAGGATACTAAAAGATGTAATTTTGAGGATGAAGAGGATATGCAACTATCTAAGATAAAGGCCATAGTTAACAAAGTTTACAAAGGTTCAAATAAATCCGAATTGTTAGAAAAATTTGAAAAGATAGACAAAGGTGAAGCAGAAATTTTCGAAATAATGAAAATGATGAACTTAAACCCACAACTATTAATTAATCATTTCAACCTTTATTATTCAAAATAAATTCAAATAAATTCAAATAAATTCAAATTAATTCAAATTAAATCCTAATTAAATTAAATTCAATTAAATCTTACTTAATTCAAATTAATTCAATTCAATTAAATCTTACTTAATTCAAATTAATTCAATTCAATTAAATCTTACTTAATTCAAATTAATTCAATTTAATTAAATCTTATTTAATTCAAACTAATTCAAATTAATTAAATCTTACTTAATTCTAATTCAAATTAATTAAATCTTAATTAATTCAAATTAAATCAATTAAATATTAATTAATTAAATTAAATTAAATTCATATTAAATTAACTTCAAATTAAATTAAATTCAAATTAAATAAAATTCAGATTAAATTAAATTAATTCAATTAAACTTAAATTAATTCAAACTCAAATTAATTCTAATTAATTAAATTAAATCTTAATTAAATCAAATTCAAATTAATTCAGATTAATTCAATTAAATCTCAATTAAATCTAATTCTAATTAATTCAAATTAATTCAACTAATTCCTAATTAATTCAACTTCAATTAATTAACATGAATCCAACCAAATCTTAATTAACTTAAACTCGAACTAAAATAAAATTAAATATGTCAAATTGGGTTAACATATTCGCGGGTTCACACGACATGTATCAATTCGGGAATTTGATACATTTTTAGAAACTTAATTAAAATGCCTTCTGACTTGTTTGACTCATGCATAATTGTCATGTCATGCATTTGCTATTTCCTTTAAATATATGTCATGTCATTCACATTTAATTTTATGCATAAATTAGAATGATTATAGGAAAAACAATAATTGAAACTTGATCAACCTAGTATTGGGAGGAGGTGAGATGATAGTACGTTAGGGAAGCCTTTTCTAATAAGGTCAAGTATACTATACTTGGTCTCTTTAGATTGGTGAAACTAGCCGAAGCTACCGATCCAAGACCCAAACTAGTTAGACCAAAATCTTTCAAGAAGTAACTTGAAGATGAATTTTCTATAAAAGGATTTGTCAAGGAAAGGGTTGATGATCCAATAAGGCTACGGCCAAAGAAGGCCTAGTGCCTCGCCAAGACCTGGAAGCCAATTACTGAAAATCAAATTCACTTTACTATTGTCAGATTTGAATCTAACACAAGCTTCAATTAAATCTTAGAGTTAATAATAAATTAAGAAAAATGATTCAAGCATCTCACAATACACCTATAAGGCAACCATGCTTGTTGTATTGAGACATCTAGAATGGGTGAGATGTTAAGGACTAATAAATTGAAAAATATTTTTCAAAACTATTTTTCAAAACTGCTAGAATATTTTCCTAAAAATATATTTTCAAAATAGTGCTTCAACATAATAATGTTTTTATGGAATTGATGCTTGTCTGATTGAATATACATATTACATGTTTTCAAAAATTATATCCTTTTAAAAATTGTTTGACTCACGCAATTAGACACAAGCCTCTTAGGACAACACTAAAGTTCCTTAAGGCACTTAGATAGAGTCAAACGGTATCCGGTACAGGGGAGTGCTTTTTATTTTTTTCGAAATGGTTTTCGAAAACTACACTTTAAACATTACTATCATTTGAAAATACTTTTCAAAAACTGTGCTTAAATCATTATCACTTGTGTTTTCGAAAAAGGTTTATGTTGTAAAAATTATATGTTAAAAAATTTACCTGTTTCTTTGACTTTGATAAACCCTAAAGACACAGAGGAAATGCCCACTTCATGATCTTCAAGGACTCCTAGGATGTGTCAAATTTAGGGGGAGTTTGAGTCAAAAGAAGAATTTCAGAAAAAAAATTTTGGTAATCATTTTTTTAATTATTAAATAGTTCTTTTTAATCTGACCCAAATCTTAAAGACTCAGAGGAAGAGTACTTATGGTCAACAAGCTTCCCAGGACTGGGTCAAGTTTAGAGGGAGGTCAAATTAAAAGAATTATTTTATTTCCATGAACTATATCTTCAAAATCTTGCTGAAAATATAAGTCTTTCAAAATACTATTATTCGATTTTTCAGAATTTTTGTGGCTTATGAAATTGTTTTTGAAATAATATTTACTTGGGTTGGAGAATTTCCAGGACACTTAGGAAAATATCCTTGTAGTCAACAAGGTTTCTTATGATTGTGTCAGACTGGAAAATAAACCAAGTCAAGTAAAATATTATGTGTTCAAAAATTCATACATTTTTCAAAATGTACGTACATATATTTTCAAAATACTATCATTTTTTTTCAAAATTCTGTTCAGAAATAATACTTACTTGAATTTGGAGAATTTTCCAGGACACTTAGGAAACTGTCCTTGTAGTCAACAAGATTTCCTAGGATTGTGTCAGACTGGAAAAGAAACCATGTCAAGTACTTATGCTTCTCAAAACTCATAATAATTTCAAAGTATTTAATTTTTCAAAATTCATATTTTTCAAAGTACTTATGTTTTTCAAAAATTCTAATATTTTTCTAAGTACCTATACTTAGATTTTCAAAAATGCATAATAATTTATTTTAAATACTTAGATTGTCAAAAATTGCATAATATGTTTCAAAAGTACATAGATCTTCCAAAAAGGACCAATCTAGTTTTTCAAAAACTTGCATGTTTCAAAGATCATTTTTCAAAGTATTTATACCTCTCAAAACTCATAGTATTCTTTCCAAAATATGGTCTTTTCTAAAAAAACAATATTGGTTAAGTTTTTTGAGTTCAAGTACTTAGTTTTATGCTATGTTTTCAAAAACTTATACTAAGTATTTTCAAAAAGAATGAAATGTTCTCATTGTTGGCGCAAGTATTTCTGGTGATTTTTGATGTATGACAAAGGGGGAGAGGTGCGCTTAAGTTAGAAAATTTTTTTTCTCCCAAAGATCAAAAATGTAGTTTCAAAACTTATATCATTTTTTTTTGTTTTCTATCCCAAGGATAGTAAGTTAGCCCTTTCAACCAATCTAACTTAAGATATTGTCAAACATCAAAAAAGGGAAGATTATTAGTGCAAGTTGCATCAGTGATGTCCTCCTCCAAGTGTTTTAATGTTTGACAATACACTTAAGTCAGTGATACATAGAACAAGGGAGGGTGAGCAAATGAGGAGTAACCAAAGTGGAAGAAAAGTCCTAGTTAACCTAGGCACTAAGACCTGGTGAGAGAAGCTGGGCACTAAGACCTGTTCGGAAGGTGGGCACGAAGTCCTGGTCGAGGACTGGGCACTAAGTCCTGGCAAAAGGCTAGGCACCGAAGACCTGCTCGGAAGGTGGGCACTAAGTCCTGGTCGAGAACTGGGCAAGAAGACTTGGCCGAGGGTTGGGCACCAAAGACTTGGTTCGAGGAATTGGGCAAGAAGACCTGGCCGAGGGTTGGGCACCGAAGTCCTAGACTTAGGGTTTGGGCATGAAGTCTTGGTCCGAGGGACTGAGCAACTTAGCTGAGCGATGACTAAGGACAGAAGTAGAGACGGGTTAGGGTTCGGGCGTCTTGAGGTCCGGAAGTATCGGAAGCTAAGCAAAAGTCCACCCGAAGGATTGGGTGGCAACCGTCTCCTGAGAGGAGTAGGTGAAAGGCGCGTTCTCGAGGGTGGGAACTTGCGTCGGTTCGACCTAGGGTTTCATGGAAATCCGAAGTCCGAACCAAGTACTTAAGGCTAATATTGTATGTATATGTGCTTTGTGTTTGTGTATCTTGCAGGTACCAAGAACCGGAGATAAAGCAGGCAAGAGGCTGGAAAACAGCCAACCCGGGCGCCCCTACTGATGGTGGCGCACAGATCAAAGTGTAAATCCCAATTTTTGGGCTAAAACATTGAAGCCAAGTGCCCAGTATGATGGGGTCACCCAAGCTAAAGAAGAAAAGTGGCAGTTTCGTCTGGTAAGCAGAATAGGCTTCAAGCAGGGCGCCCGGGAGGTCCGGGGCGCCCAAGTTGAAAGCTGTATTTGCTGTTTCGAGTTCGAAACACAGATAAGCCTTCACGTAGGTACCCAGGAGGTCTGGGGCACCCTGGTCAGAGGTTTTATCAGCCGCAGTGAGGTCGGCGTGGGGATAAGATTTGACCGAGTTTATAGGGGCACCCCCAGCGTATCGGGCACCCGTATGAAGCCTATATAAGGAGCTTCGACCCCTCTGCTTCAAACACAACTGCTGAAAGCGATTCTGAGCATTCTGACCAACGACAATCCGCTAAAGATGAGGCTCTATGACCAGGAGGCTCTAGGAGGAAGTGCGCGACACTTCGGAGGTCCAGATCGACCGAGCTTCAAACCTTGTTTTGTTCGGTTTGCGTTTAATATTCCGCACTTAATTTTTCTATACTTGTTCTTGTAATTATCAACTATAAGACGGGTTTTCTCTGCCTCTAGAAATTTCGGAAAGGAGACCAATAGTGGACTCACGGCGAGTACATAGGCCTTGGACATACTGACCCAGGGGGTCGGGAACCAAGTAAATAAATCCCGCGTGTCCTTTGTATTGCTTTATTCTTTCTGTTTATTTTTTGTTGCACTAATGCTCTGAGTAGATTGAAAGTTTTATGAAGTTTTCACGACAAGATTTTCACGGTCGATATTCACCCTCCCCTCTATCGACGACATCGGTCCCACATACGTTGGGGAACTCCTGGGATAACTTCAGGCGGCAGAGGGGTTCTTTCGTCAAGGTTCACAGGCCTTGGTCACTCAGAAGGTTTCTACTTCTGTGCCGAAAGGCAGGAAGAAGAAGAAACAAGGTGAGTCCAAGAAGGCAGCAGAATTGCAGGGACCTCAGGCTGGTGTGAAGAAACTAAGTGCTTCACGAGCCAGCAGGCTGGACATTGAAAGGGGAATTGCCCCCATTGTCAAGAGAAAGGTATATCTTTTCCTTTGTCTTTGTAACATGTTTAGCGGTGTTGTCTACCGGTACCTGGTGGGTAGATACGGATGCCACTAAACATGTCTGCAATTCTTTGCAGGGGTTCTAGGAAGCCCAACGACTAGCTAAGGAAGAGATAACTGTCTACATGGGATATGCTACGGAGGTGGCGGCTATTGCAGTGGGAGTTATTTATTTGTCTTTAGAAATAAAGTTTTGGTTTTAAGATTGCTTTTATGTACCTAATTTTAGAAAAGAACTCTGGTTCAGTTTCTGAAACAATGGATATTCTATTGCTTTTTATGAAAAGTGGAATAGAAAGATGATCTATTTAAGAACATGGATAAGCAATTTAAGCAATTAAAACCAAAGTCTCCCATGATGCAAATAGTAGCTAATAGCTCATCATCTAACCTAAGTAAGAGAAAGGTTCCTTCCGAGATGAACCAAACATACCTTTAGCATCTATGGCTTGGTCTTATTAACCTTAGTAGGATTCAAAGGTCGATAGCCGATGGGCCCTCGGGTTCATTGGTGGTGGGAGACTTCCCAACCTTTGAATCTTACTTGGAAGTTAAGACGACCAAGAGGCCTTTCAAGGCTGAGGGGTATAGAGCCAAAGATATGTTAGAATTGGTTCATTCTGATTTGTGTGGTCCTATGCCTATCCAGGATAGAGGTAGCTTTGAATACTTCGTGAGACAAATATTCAAAGGTATGGATACGTTTACTTGATGGCTACAAGTCTGAATCTTTGATTAGTTCAAAGAATTCAAGACTGATGTGGAGAAACATAAAGGTAAAAGTATCAAGACACTATGATCAGATCATGATGGTGGGTACCTCTTGGGAAAGTTTAAGACTTACTTATCAGAGACTTGGATTCAATCCCAATTTACTGCACCCGGTTTGCCCCAACAGAATGGTACAGTAGAGTGAAGGAAAAGGGCTCTTATGGGGATGGTTAGGATAATGATGAGCTGCTCCGAGTTGCCAAAATTTGTTCTGGGGATATGCTCTGGAAACAGCAGCGTATATACTTGATACCATCTAGGTCAGTACCTCCTACTCCCGTAGAAGTGTGGACTAGGCGAAAGCCAAGTCTAAGACATATTCGGACATGGGATAGCTCAGCACATGTACTGAGAGGGGATACTGATAAGCTTGGAATCTCGTGTGCTTGCTCGTAGGCTATCCTAGAGGAACGAAAGGTGGTTCTATAGTCCTAAGGATCAGAGGGTAATCATTGGCACAAATACCAGATTCTTAAAAGAAGACTATGTGATGAACCACAAGCCCATGAGTAGACTAGTTCTTGAAGAATTAAAAGGGGATGTTCCGACCTTAGTACCAACTGTACAAGAAGATATACCACAAGTCACTGCACCGCGTGTCACAGAAGATACACAGATGGTGCCTTGTCATAGTGGGAGGGTTGTTAGTCAACCAGAAGGATTTGTGTTCTTGGGAGAGTCTTCGGACTTGGTCCTACCGACCATGAATCATGATCCCTAGACCTATGACAAGGAACATCCGCTTTGAAGAGATAAATCCGATCATATGGATTTGTTTAAAGGACGGATTAGATTTGTGTATGTAAGAAATGTGATGGAAACGTAGTGGTATTCTTGTACTATACGTAGATAATATTTTGTTAGTTGGCAACAATGACAAAGTATTATCAGACGTAAGGGTATGATTGTCTAAACAGTTGATATGAAGCACTTAGGAGAAGCAGAACACATCCTTGGTGATCGAAGTTCTAAGGGATCACCATAGAAGGATGTTATGCTTATCCCAAGCTTCATATAGAGACAGTGTCTTAACTCATTTTAGCATGAAAACCTCTAAGAAAAGTTTTGTACATTTTAGAAGTGGAGCTACTCTATCTAAGGAGATACGTTTAGATTATCAAAAGAGATAGAGCAGGTAATGGCGGTTCCTTTAGCATCGGCTATAGGAAGCCTCATGTATGCTAAAATCGAGACCGGATATCTGCTTTGCCAAGGGCATGGTTAGCAGATATCAGAGTAACCCAGGTCAAGGAAATTAGATTGCGGTAAAAGCTTATATTAGTGTCTGAGAAGGACTAAGGATTATAAGCTGGTTTACCGGGCAGACCAATTCCCTATGGGTTATACGGAAACAGATTTCCAGTCAGATAGGAGTAAACATAAGTATTCCTCGGGGTTTTGTGTTTACTTTAGGAGGTGGAACCATAGGTTGGAGGAGTGTCATGCAGTGACTGCGTGATGGACTCCACCATGGAAGCTGAGTATTTGGCAGCCTCAGAGGCAGCCAAGAAAGCTACATGGTTCAAGAACCTCAAGATGGACTTTGATGTGATTCCTGGGTTGCTCAAAGCTATCACATTTTGTTGTGATAAAATGGTGCAGTTGCAAACTCGAAGGAATCACGAGCCCATAAGGCGAGTAAACATATAGAGGGCAAGTACCACCCAGGAGAGGAAAAGCTGTTATTGCCTAGATTACATCAAAGGACAACCTGGGAGATCTTTTTCACTAAGGCCTTGATAGCGAGAGCTTTAGGCATGTGGAGGATTAGGGAGTCAGATGTATGACATTTTGAGGACAACAATGTATTTAAGTATAAGTGGGAGATTGTAAGATGTGAATACTGAAAAACATGATTTCTTTATATGAACATCTTCATTTTGAAAAAAGAATCACAACTACACTAGGTTCTGTTGGATCGAGAGATGCGATAGAGGGGGGGTGAATGTCGCAAATCGTTCGGATTTAAAAAGAGCGGGTGCGCAGCGGAAATAACAGAAAAACAGAACAATGCAAACACAGTCGGTTTACTTGGTTCGGAGCCTGGGTCGACTCCTACTCCAAGGCCCACGGTCGTTGACCGTTTTCTGCGGGCAATTCTATAAGTTCGTAAAAGTTTACAAGAAAGATTATAACAAGAACAGTTTAGTAAACTTTAAATACAGCTCTTCGTTACCGACGTCCGGTGTAGATCGAAGTTTCGGAGCAGCGGGACGTCGTCAGCTCGAGTTGGAAGATTTCTGGAGCATGTCGCGGAAGCAGAAGAGCGCAGAAGTGTCGCAATAATTGATGCTCTGAAGAAGGAGGTCGAGGGTCCTTTATATAGGGCCTGGGGGCGCCCTGGTCGACGGGGGCGCCCCCCCACGTGGCAGCAGATCCGGTTGATGCTCGGTCGTCGTCTGATCCCCTTATCCTCGGGATCCGGTTTGACCGGGGCGCCCGGATGACTCGGGGCGCCCGGATTGACCGGTCAAAGCCTCATCTCCTCGGCTTCGCAGGGATGCGCTTCGGCAGCTGGCAGTGGGGGCGCCCGTGACACGCGGGGCGCCCGCGACAAGCGGGGCGAAGCGCGTTGAGGTTCTTACTGACTTGGGTTGACCTTGGGGGCGCCCGGATCGTCCGGGGCGCCCTGCTCAGCTTCTGCCTCACTCCTTTGAGGCTCTCTGAGCTGCAGATACTCAGTCCTTTGATCCTGCATCCAGGGTTAGTCCAAATAATAATTATATTATTATTTTATACAGCCTTAGCTGTCTTGGTTTTGACTTTGGTCTCCAAAATGGAGCCCTAGGTCGAACCGACGCCTAATGTTCCCTCAAGGGGAACGCGTCCTCACCTACTCCTCTCGAGAGAGTTTACCTGGTGCCAACCGGATCCTCCAGTTGGACTTTTGCCCGGCAGTCCTTCGCCAGGTCTTGAGTTACCAAGCTGCCCTTCGCTTGGTGCCTAGCAGCCCTTCGCTAGGCCTTTTCTTCTGGCAGCCCTTCGCCAGTGCCTAGCATTCCTTCGCTAGGGCTTGTCCATTCTGGCAGTCCTTCGCCAGAGCCTAGCAGTCCTTTGCTAGGGCTTTTCCTGTTTGGCAGTCCTTTGCCAGTGCCTAGCATTCCTTCGCTAGGGCTTTTCCTGTACACTCAAGAAACTTGTTAGACAACAACTAACCCTTAACTTTTGAACCCTTTTTGCCAATATCAAAACACAGGTTTGACTTGGGTGCATTCTGCACCAACAATCTCCCCCTTTTTGATATATGGCAATCTAGTTCAAAAAGTTAAGGTAAAAAATGCTAAAATGAAATCCTAAGTTAGATTCCCTCCCCCTAGAAGAAATCTCCCCCTAGGTTTTTCAAAAGTAGGTGGTGTGATTTTCAACACTTAGCAAATTTCATGTTTTGAGTTTGAAGAATTTTCAAGCTAAGTGATAAGTTTTCAGACATTAACAATTTTAGGTTTGGGAAAACTTTCAAATTTAGAAAAATTTCAAGCTCTAAAGAAAATTTAAAAACATTAAGCCAACCAGAAATTTTAATAACACTTTTTCAGCTTTAAGTAAGAGTCTCAGTGTTAGAAACTTTTCAAGGGGAGTTTTACGCAAAAACTTAGGCTTAGAAACAATTCAGAGTTAGAAATTTTTTAAGGAAAATTTTAAGCAAAAAGGTTTAGCTTAAAAACAATTCAGAGTTAGAAATTTTTAAGGAAAATTTTAAGCAAAAAGGTTTAGCTTAAAAACAATTCAGAGTTAGAAATTTATTTAAGGAAAATTTTAAGCAAAAGGTTTAGCTTAAAAACAATTCAGAGTTAGAAATTAAATTTCAAAATGAATTATGCTTTGAATAACCAGATTTGATTTTTCAGTTGAACTTTTTGAGGAAGGAAGTAGGAAAAAAAATTTGAAAAAATTTTAGGTTCCCTCTTTCCTTTCCAACTCTCCCCCTTTGACATATATCAAAAAAAATGCAGAAGAAATATTTGCAATAATTAAATAGAGCATATGTTGTACTGAATCGAGCTAGGACCTAAGTCTGGTTAAATCTTTAGGGACCTGTCTAACCCAATTAGCTACTTACTAACTGTTATAAACAGTAGTTTTCGCTAGGGTTAGTCAAGTTAAGTGCATTGTTCAAGTTAGATTGTCTAAACTTGACACTTAACCTGATTGCTGTTCATTTAGTGCCCCAATTGCCGCCGATGCACTGACTTAAAGCATCTTAAATTGAGGCAAAGACCTAAGCATCTCAACCCTTTCTAGGTTATCACTCAAAGTACCCTAAGGTGCTTGTGAGATGCTGGCTTCTAGATCTATAGGTGCATGCAATTCTAGGGTTAGAGCCTAGGCTAAGTCCATTTCGAAGAAAACCCTAGTTTTGAAGGGGGTAGTTTTTGAAATAAAACTAGGTTAAAGAAAAAAATTTTAAAACCAAAGTAAAAATTTTTTAAGATTAAGTTAGACAAACTTTTAAAATAAACACCATTTTAAAATCAATTTAAAACATTATAAAGTTAAAGCAAAAACCGAATGATTCTATTCTACTAAGCATAATCCTAACTGCCTTCTTAGTGAGCTAAACTCAGATTCAGGTAGGGGTTTAGTGAATATGTCAGCTAGGTTGGACTTGGAGTCTACATGCTTAAGGACTATTTCACCCCTAGCTACGTGATCTCTTACAAAGTGATGTTTTACTTCTATGTGTTTGGTTCTAGAATGTTGTATTGGGTTTTTGGTTAAGTTGATTGAGCTAATATTATCAATATTGACTTGGGTCTGATTGTAGTCTAGCTGAAAGTCTTTAAGAGTGTGCATCATCCATAAGAGTTGAGCTACACATTCTCCTAGGGCTACATATTCAGCTTCAGTTGTGGATAACGCAACACAGTGTTGCTTTCTACTGCACCAACTTACTAAGCTGTTTCCTAAGAGTTGGCAGCTTCCACTTGTACTTTTTCTATCTAATTTACAACCAGCATAGTCAGAATCAGAGTATCCTGATAACTTAAAGGATGAAGTTCTAGGGTACCAAATCCCTACATTTAGGGTGCCTTTAATATATCTTAAAACTCTTTTTAGGGCTGCTAAGTGAGTTTCCTTAGCACATGTTTGGTACCTAGCACACATTCCTACTGAGAAAAGTATATCAGGTCTGCTGGCTGTAAGGTACAGTAGACTTCCTATCATACTTCTGTATAATTTTAAGTCTACTGGTTTACCATCAGGGTCACTATCTATTTTTACATTTGTGGCCATTGGAGTACTTATGCTTTTAGAGTTATCCATTTTAAATTTCTTAATTAGTTCTTTAGCATATTTAGATTGATGTACATAATTTCCATCCTTAGTTTGTTTGATTTGTAACCCTAAGAAGAAATTGAGTTCCCCAACTAAACTCATTTCAAACTCATTTTCCATTATTGTTACAAATTCTTTTAGAAATTTAGAATTAGTTGATCCAAATATTATATCGTCTACGTAAATTTTGGCAATAAATATATCCTTTTCTAAAATTTTAACAAACAAGGTTGGGTCAATTTGACCTTATTTGAATTCTTTAGAAATCAAGTAGTTGGATAATCTTTCATACCAGGCCCTGGGTGCTTGTTTTAGTCCATAAAGGGCTTTGCTAAGTTTATAGACATAATCTGGTTTTTCTATATCCTCAAATCCTGGGGGTTGTCCTACATAGATTTCTTCCTTAATAAGCCCATTTAAGAAGGCTGACTTTACATCCATTTGGTATAATTTAAATCCTTTATGGGATGCAAAGGCTAGTAACATCCTAATAGACTCAAGTCTAGCTACAAGGGCGTAGGTTTCATCATAATCCAACCCTTCTACTTGGCTGAATCCCTTAGCTACTAAGCGGGCTTTATTTCGGACTATTTCACCTTGATCGTTTAACTTATTCCTAAATACCCACTTAGTGTCAATTACGGATTTGCCCTTAGGTTTAGGTACTAACTCCCAGACTTGGTTTCTCTCAAATTGGGCTAACTCTTCTTGCATGGCTAAGATCCAGTCAGGATCAGGTAGGGCTTCCTCAATAGTCTTAGGTTCAATCTTTGAAATCATGGCTATTTGACTAAGATTTCTATAGGAAGCTCTAGTTCTGACTCCTAAGGTTGGATCACCTACAATTTGGTCTTGGATCACCTACAATTTGGTCAGTTGGGTGACTGAGTCTGGGTTTCTTGGTTTTTCTAGTACTTGGCTCAGCTTCAGGTCCAGTGGGTCCAATAGGTTCAATTCTGGGTTCATTGGTTGGTTCAACTAATTCAGAAGTTGGTTCAATTGTTAAGTCATTAAAGGGTTCAGTTAGGGTTTCAGAGTTATCTTCTTGATCAGTATTTGGTGAAGCTAAGTCAGAATTATCAGATTTTGGGTAAGTTTCTTCATCAAATATTAAGTTGGTTGTTTCTTCAATTTTCTTAGTTATTTTGTTGTAGACTCTATAAGCTCTACTTGTTGTAGAGTATCCTAAAAAGATACTTGGGTTTGACTTGGATTGGAATTTTCCAAGATAGTCTTTGGTATTAAGAATATGGACTTTGCATCCAAAGACTCTAAGATAGTGTAAGTTTGGAAGTCTATGGTAGTAAAGTTCATAGGGTGTTTTATTTAACCTTTTATTAAGCAGAATCCTATTTTGGATATAGCAAGCTGTGCTAATTGCTTCTGCCCAATAGTGGTTAGGTAGGTCAAATTCATTGAGCATAGCCCTAGCAGCTTCCTGTAGGGTTCTATTTTTCCTTTCTACTATGTCATTTTGTTGGGGGGTTCTAGGACACGAAAATTCATGTTTATATCCATTTACTTTGCAGAATTCTTCGAATCTTTGATTCTCGAATTCTCCCCTGTGGTCAGACCTAAGTCTTTTAATTTTGGTATCATTTTGATTTTCAATCAATTTACAAAAGTTGTTAAATAGGTTCAGGGTTTCATCTTTGGTCTTGAGAAACCTGACCCAGGTGAACCTAGAGTAGTCATCAATTATCACTAAGCAGTATCGGTTTCCACTTAGTGACTTGGCTCCATGTGAATCAAATAGGTCAAGGTGTAGGAGCTCAAGTGTGGTTTGGGTTTGATCAGATTGGATCAATTTGTGACTAGACTTGGTTTGTTTGCCTTGATTACAGGATTCACATATTAGGTTTTCATTATTCTTAATTTTGGGGATGCCTTTGATTAAGTCAAGTTGGGTAATTTTTGAAATAGTTCTTAGATTGGTATGACCTAATCTCCTATGCCAGAGTTTTGATTGTTCTAACTGTGTTAACATGCATTTGGGTATAAGGGGAAGATTTATAGTGTATACATTGTTTTTCCTAGTGCCCTTAAGCATGATTTCTGTGTCTTGTGCATTTCTAATCAGGCAATTAGAATTGTTGAAAGTAACTAAATAACCAGAATCACATAACTGACTTATGCTAAGTAAGTTAAAATTGAAGTTTTCCACCAATAGAACTTTCTTAATAATGAAATTGGATTTAAGTTCAATATTACCTGACCCAATTACCTTGAGTGTAGCATTGTTACCAAATGCCAGTGAGCCCAGATTTTTGAACTTGAGTTTAGTGAACTTCAATTTGTCCCCAGTCATATGTCTGGAGCACCCGCTATCTAATCATCCATTGGTCCAAATCTTTATGTTCCTACACATAAAGAATTTTAGATGATTTGGATCCAATTTAAGTTAGGGATAGCTTAAATTGAGTTTCACTTCCTAGTCTGTCTCACCCCAGTCTAGGATTTTCAATCACGTTAACCTTAAGGTTTTTGTGAGACAGGTTTGAGGGTAAAAATTAGTTTTGAAAAGGAATTTCAATTTATTTTCGAAAAAGTTCTTTATTTTTGAAAACAGATTTTTAAACAAATAAGTTTAGAAATTTTGAAAAATAGATTAAGTGATTTTTGAAAAAGAAATAAGTTTAAGAAGTAGAAATTTTGAAAACAGATTAAGAGTTTTTCGAAAAAGAGATAGGTTTGAAAACAGATTAGAATCTATAATTATTTGAACTTTGAGTTAGATTCGAATTTGACAGAAGATAATTTGAATTTGAATTTCAGAAATTGGCTTCCAGGTCTTGGCGAGGCACTAGGCCTTCTTTGGCCGTAGCCTTATGGGATCATCCACCCTTTCCTTGACAAAGCCTTTTAATGAAATTTCATTTTCAAATTAAATTAAGTCATTTTCTGGTCTAACTAGCTTGGGTCTTGGATCGGTAGCTTCGGCTGGTTTCACCAGTCTAAAGAGACCAAGTAGACTTGATCTTATTAGAGTTGGTTTCCCCAACGTACTATCATCTCACCTCCTCCCAATACTATGTTTTCAAGTTTCAAGTAATTTAGTCCTTAAATCTAAGTATTCCTTAAATCTAAGCATGGCAATTTGCAAAAATTAAATAAACAAACAATCAATCAATTAAAAAAAATTATCTAATTATAAAAATTGTTTTGATTTTGGCTCCCCCTGGACTAAAGCCTCTGTATGGGTTAGGCAAGATGTGAATCTTGTCCTTGGGGATCCAAAATTGATTTGAACCAGTTGGTTTAGTCAGGCACAGTTTTGGCACCCATGCCTGAACCTTAGGTCTTGACTGGTTCAGTACAGCAAAGTAAGATCTTTGCCGAGATTTGGTTCTATAGCCAAGTCCGGATCGGTTTAGAACAGACTTCTGTTTTCCCAGAATCATATCAAGATTCTTGGAACCAGAAGTGAATCGTTCTAAAGCTGTTCTTAAGTCCTTAACTTGAGTTTTCAGGGAGGAATTCTCTGATTCAAGTTTTTCAACTTGGTCAGGGGTTCCTTCCTGAATTTTCTCAGTTAAGGATTTAGAATCAGCTCCCTCTTTCAGGAGTTTTACTTCCTGTCGGAGGGACTCGATTCGGAGTTTGGCTTTCGCCAAATCTCGGGATAGATAGGAAATAAGCGAATTCAATTGCAATTTTGAAAAACCCGTTACCCTTATTTCGCCGTCGTCGGAGAATGTCAGCTTGCCGTCGTCCCGGTCCGAGTCTGAGTCAGTCTCGATTTGATCCGAAGCGGTCAGGGCTAGAAGATTGGACTGGGGTGCTTCTTCTTCTTCTTCTGAGGAAGACTCGTCCCAGGTTGCTTGGAGTGCCTTCTTCTTTTTGGTCTTTTTGGACTCCTTTAGACTTGGACATTCAGTCTTGTAGTGGCCCTTCTTCTTGCATTCGTAGCAGGTTACGTTGGGCTTTTGTTTGTCAGTTGCCGGTTCAGCTTGTCCGTCCTTTCTTCGGCTTGTTCTCCGTGTGTTGGTTTGGTTCTTCAACTTTTTGTAGTAGCTTCGAGCTAGCCGGACCAGTTCAGATTGATCTTCTTCTTGATCTTCTGTTTCTGAATCTGAGGTAGATTCGGGTTCAACTTGAGTTTTCTTCTTGGTCGTCTTTCCTGTTTTCCCTGCAAAGAAAGCTATACTTTTCTCGGCCAAATTGCAGTTAGTCTGTTCATGCAGTTCAAGTTCAGAGAATAACTCATCTAACTTAATTTTTGAAAGATCCCTAGAGACCTTGTATGCATCTACCATAGATGCCCACAAGGTGGTCCTAGGGAACGCGTTTAGGGCATACCTTATTAGATCACGGTTTTGAACCTGGTGACCTATTGCGTGAAGACCGTTCATCAGTTCCTGGATTCTGGCGTGGAGCTGGGCTGCTGTCTCGTTATCTGCCATTTTGATAGTGAAGAGCTTGTTTAGTAGCAGGTCCCGTTTGCTGATCCTTGTATCTGAAGTTCCTTCGTGGAGCTCGATCAGTTTAGCCCATAGCTCCTTGGCACTGTTGAATGGGCCTACGCGGTTCAGCTCCTCTTTTGTCAGTCCGCATTGGAGGGTCTGAGTTGCTTTGGCGTCAGCTTCAATCTTGCGTTTAAGGGCAGTGTCCCACTCTGAGTAGTTTTGTGGTACGCCATCAGCATTAGTGGGAATCATCAGTCCAGACTGGATGATTATCCACATATCCACCTGAGTTTTCAGGTGGACCTCCATTCGACTTTTCCAGTAAGGAAAGTCTTCTCCACTGAAAAGTGGAGGTCTGGCGGTGCTAAAGCCTTCTTGGATGGCCATTTGTTCTGAAATAGCAAACAACAAAAAAAAGAATATTCCAAGACTTGGTCTTGGATTAGTAGTGCGGGAAGAAAAGAAATAAAAACAATTTCAAGGGGTGTTGCACCAACCTTGAAAGAAAAATTCGAACGAAAATTAAAAAAAATTGAGAGAGAAAAACGAAAGAAATCCGAAAAATTTTCAAACTGGTGGTTGCACCAAGTTTGAATTCCCCGCTCTGATACCACTTGTTGGATCGAGAGATGCGATAGAGGGGGGGTGAATGTCGCAAATCGTTCGGATTTAAAAAGAGCGGGTGCGCAGCGGAAATAACAGAAAAACAGAACAATGCAAACACAGTCGGTTTACTTGGTTCGGAGCCTGGGTCGACTCCTACTCCAAGGCCCACGGTCGTTGACCGTTTTCTGCGGGCAATTCTATAAGTTCGTAAAAGTTTACAAGAAAGATTATAACAAGAACAGTTTAGTAAACTTTAAATACACTCTTCGTTACCGACGTCCGGTGTAGATCGAAGTTTCGGAGCAGCGGGACGTCGTCAGCTCGAGTTGGAAGATTTCTGGAGCGTGTCGCGGAAGCAGAAGAGCGCAGAAGTGTCGCAGTAATTGATGCTCTGAAGAAGGAGGTCGAGGGTCCTTTATATAGGGCCTGGGGGCGCCCTGGTCGACGGGGGCGCCCCCCCACGTGGCAGCAGATCCGGTTGATGCTCGGTCGTCGTCTGATCCCCTTATCCTCGGGATCCGGTTTGACCGGGGCGCCCGGATGACTCGGGGCGCCCGGATTGACCGGTCAAAGCCTCATCTCCTCGGCTTCGCAGGGATGCGCTTCGGCAGCTGGCAGTGGGGGCGCCCGCGACACGCGGGGTGCCCGCGACACGCGGAGCGCCCGCGACAAGCGGGGCGAAGCGCGTTGAGGTTCTTACTGACTTGGGTTGACCTTGGGGGCGCCCGGATCGTCCGGGGCGCCCTGCTCAGCTTCTGCCTCACTCCTTTGAGGCTCTCTGAGCTGCAGATACTCAGTCCTTTGATCCTGCATCCAGGGTTAGTCCAAATAACAATTATATTATTATTTTATATAGCCTTAGCTGTCTTGGTTCTGACTTTGGTCTCCAAAATGGAGCCCTAGGTCGAACCGACGCCTAATGTTCCCTTAAGGGGAACGCGTCCTCACCTACTCCTCTCGGGAGAGTTTACTTGGTGCCAACCGGATCCTCCAGTTGGACTTTTGCCCGGCAGTCCTTCGCCAGGTCTTGAGTTACCAAGCTGCCCTTCGCTTGGTGCCTAGCAGCCCTTCGCTAGGTCTTTTCTTCTGGCAGCCCTTCGCCAGTGCCTAGCATTCCTTCGCTAGGGCTTGTCCATTCTGGCAGTCCTTCGCCAGAGCCTAACAGTCCTTTGCTAGGGCTTTTCCTGTTTGGCAGTCCTTCGCCAGTGCCTAGCATTCCTTCGCTAGGGCTTTTCCTGTACACTCAAGAAACTTGTTAGACAACAACTAACCCTTAACTTTTGAACCCTTTTTGCCAATATCAAAACACAGGTTTGACTTGGGTGCATTCTGCACCAACAGGTTCCTGTTTATATTAGTACATCCACGAAGTCCAATTACTTTGCATTGTAGATAAGATGGTGTGTGGTGTCACACGGAAGGTCATGTTATCAGTTCCTTGCTTAGTATAAATAGAGTCTCACAAACGAGATGGAATTGGACAACCCATCGGGATGGTTGTAGTGTAATTAGGTGTGGTTGGTCTTGACCATAGAATTACACTAGTGTGCTTTAAGTACATTGAGTAGGACCAAAACCCGAGGTTATCCAATTTATACTGACTCGATAATTAGATAGGACCTCAGATTATATTATGGAGTACGATCCCTTAATCCAGATATAATAACGGGCATATATTATTAAATATTATTTCTTTGATTTACCAATGGACGAGATCTATTCTGTTAGATCGATAGACCCGGTAAGTTGGGAGATAATATTAATAATATGATGTGCAGTTGATTATTGATGGAATCCATGTCCTGATGAGTCGGGTTGATGATGCCTCCTTGATGAGCTCGAAAGGTTCATCATGCTAAACCCTGCAGGTGGATTTGATCTGCATGATGATAAGGTCGAGTGGGACTAGTCAAGGACTCAGAGGTTAATTACTTTGAATTGTCAGTAATTTAATTAATTAACGGTCATTCGAGATTATTAACACGGGGGGATGGATGACTCGTAATAAGTGGAGCCCATATGTAAATATGGGGGTTGGTGAGGTAATTCAGTGGGGATCCTTTAGTGGAATGGACCCTCATTAATGGACCGGGTTTGGATCCATTAGCAGGCCAAGATCCAACTCCTCCTCATGGTCCCTATCGTAGCCCTATATATACCCCATGGTGGCATGGAACCAAAGGTTAATCGATTCGGTGGATGAATCAAAGAAGACACAAGAACACCCTAAGGTTTTCTCTCCTCCTCTCCTTCTCTCTCTCCCTCCCGATGCGTCGACTCACGTGTGGAGAAGCGACTTCACCCGCGCTCAGGGCAAATTTTTGCCTCAGCGTATTGGTTGCCGTGAAGCGGCAACTGCCATGAGGCAATTGCCTGCCTCGGTCACGGCAATTGCCTGCCTGGCAATTGCCAAGAGGCAGTAGAAATTGCCTGCCTCGACAATTGTTTTGTCGAGGTAGCAATTGTCTGCCTGGCAATTGCCGAGAGGCGGTAGCAATTGCCTGCCTCGGCAATTGCTTTGCCGAGGCAGCAATTGCCAAAGCAGGCGGCCTCGGCAATTGCTGCCGAGAGGCAACAATTGCCGGAGGAGGCTGTAATTGCCTACCTGGCAATCACCGAAAGGAAAGGCAATTAATTACCGTAATGCGATTGAATTGCCTGGTGATGCCGTGAATCTTTGTTGGGGAGAGGAGACGGTAAGTTGCCTCAGCAACTTGTTTGAAGCGGTAGCTAGTTACCTCGTGCTTGGGGCATGACAACTTTCTTCGAGTTGCTTGGAAGAATACAAGTTGGAATTGTGGAGTTGCTCAGAACACAAGTTGCTTGTGCAACTTGGAGTTGCTCAGATCACAAGAACTCCAAGATACTTGTTATTCAGACGCTAGCAGTGGAGGAAAGAATCAATCGGGTTTGTGTTTGGATTATCTCCTTGGAGTGGCCGACGGCATCCCTTTGGTTAGGGATTGGTTGGCGCAAGGAGAAGGGATCGACTTGGTGACCATGGGTCTTGGTAGATCGTCGCCCACATGACATCTAAGAGGGGAGGGTCATACGGTAGAAGATCATAAGGTATAATTCTTCCTTGGCTCCTTATATTTTATTGTGCCTTATTCATTTGTCTCATTATTTCATGTTAGTTAGTTTATTATTTTGGTTTCGTATCATGATGAATAATTTACTAACTGGACCCCGACCATAAACACAAAATCCGACGATCAAACCGTTGCCTTTTCCGCAGTCGAACGGTCGAGCAAATCACAAGGCTGATTTTGGTAATTGGTCGAGTTGTGATTTGGATCGATCGATACGGCACGAGATGATCGTAGGGAGACGGGTCTCCATTCGGATTAATTTTTTTAATCCGTAGACATGGAAAGGTCTCTCGGAACGACCGAGTATTCGCTTAGGAAACCCGCTAAGTCATACCTAACAAGGCCCACATATTACGAGTCGTCCATTCCCCCGTGTTTAAGATCTCGAATGCCCGTTAATTAATTTAAATTACAAACAATTCAAATTAATTAACCTCTAAGTCCTTGACTAGTACCACTCGACCTTATCATCATGTCGGAACAAATCCACCTGCAGGATTTAGCATGATGAACCTTTCGAGCTCATCAAGGGGGCATTGATAAGGCTCGCGTGTCGCACCACGAGTATCAAATACAATGTAAGTATCGAACTCCTCTAAACTAATGTAGCATAGAGTAAATCGAGTCGTTTCCCAACGAATGTAGTTGATGCATGATAGAACATCACAATTGAAAATTTTGTTCTAAGAGGCATTTAACCAAACACAAGATAGGCATGATTGAAATTGCTTCAAGTATGTGCCAATTGATATAAAAAAGATCTATCCAATACAAACATTCAACAATCTATCAATCCAATACATCAGACATCAAATCAAGCTTGCGGGAGAAATATTATGATCCGGATTGGATAAAAAGGCTGCCAGAAATGCTGTGAAAAGAAACTTGCAGAAAATAAAAGACAAGTTAAACCTGATTGGATACAAACGTAAACAAGAACTTCAAACTATTGAAAAAGCAATTTAAGCATGAATTGAACTAAGTTAACTGCAACAAATGGAGAAACCATTGATTGAAGAAATTCATAGAACACTTAACAATGTATCAAACTGAGTCAAAATGCAAGCAACTAAACATGGGAGATCAACAATTTATGGATGCATTGAACACACAAGTGAAACACATCAACTGGCACAACCCAACTCATCGGACAATTAACCAACTCTAATGATGAACTGCTATGAAATATTGGATCTGCTGTGGAGAAGTAAAACTGAATTGCTATGAAGAATTGGATCAGATTAAGGAGCTGTAAGGAAAGCTACTACCGGAAGGAAGCGGTGAAGAACTTCTGTGAAATGGAATTGCTGAAAGGAAATCGAATCTAATCTGATGAAGAAAAAGCTCCTGGGCACGAAATAGATAGCTGCTGGAATCGAATTGCTATGCAGGTAACTACCAAAGAAAAGCTGGGAAGAAGATCTGCTGGCTGGAATAACTGTGATGACATAGCTGCCGAATTTGATGAAGTTGGATAAAGAAGAAATTGCATAAGGAATAAACTGTGAAGAAACTACTACTAGAAATGAAGAAATTGCTGTAAATGAAAGCTATGAAGAAACTGCTGTAAAGAAACGGATCGCCGGCGATGAAGATGGTGATCGCTCCCAATCCTGCTCTCTCTCAACCCGAGAGAAAGCTGGATGAAGGTCGACTAGGGCTCGAACCCCGGGCCCTAGCTCGTGCGATGGCGTGCGGTGGAGAAAGATGGCTGGCTACTTCCCTCAACCCGAAAGGAAGCTGCGGTGAAGTCAACTAGGGTTCGGACCCCGAGCCCTAGCTGTGCGCTGATGATCCGGTCGACGGCAAAATGGAGAGGTGGAGATCCGCCGGTCGGAGGAGATGAGGCAAAATGGCTGAGGAAGAAGGAGGTTGCCCTTTGCCGATCGATACCCTTCCCATCTGCGCGATGAACCTTTTGTGATTTTTCCTCCCCCTTGGGTTCAACACAGCATTTGGATTCGATCCCGGTTGTGGTGTGGTCCGGTCAGCCAAGCCAGAGCCCAGTAGTTGAGTTCAGCCAGCAGACCAAGCAGCTAGGTTCGGTCCAAGTTATGGTTTGGCCAGCCTCAGTTAACCCAGCTCAGCCCATGCCTTGGGTTCAGCCATATGATGATGGAAGCAACGGACGACTGAGATCAATTTGGCTTCATCCAACGGTCGGATCTCTTCAGATCTGAACCAAACTCCACAGATCCCAATCAATGGTCCTGATCTACCTGTCCCCAGCTCAGATTAACCAGATCAGTGGCGGATGGTCTAGATCTTCCCTTTTCTTGAATGGATGGTCTAGAACATCTTGAGCTTGATTCAATGGTCGTATTACGTCTGATTTGGCTGAAATTTTCAGATCTTGATCTATGGTCATGATTGACTCTATCTTGAACTCGGATTGACCAGAAGTTGACCGATGGCTCAGATCTAGCCATTCTCTGGAATGGACGACTCTTATTAATCCAATGTTTGATCCCTTTGATCTGGATCCAATGCTGACTCAAGTCTGACCCGATTTGATCTAGGTCCATGATCATTTGAAGTCTACAAAATGATATTCAAAATTAGTGCCAAAAATATCCCAAATATTCAAAGATTTGAATAAAAAGTCAAAATAGAGAAAATACATGAAACCTAATACACTTGCAAACTTAAGCATATAAAATGTGGATCAAACATGGATTTTAGAGCCGAAAATAATCAACAAAATAGTGGTTATCAGGCATCATCAACCCGACTCACCAGGACACGGATTCCGTCAATAATCAACAACACATCATATTATTAATATTATCTCTCAACTTACCGGGCCTATCGTTCTAACAGAATAGATCTCACCCATGGGTAAATCAAAGAAATAATAGTTAATAATATATGTCCGTTATTATATCGGGATTAAGGGATCGTACTCCATAATATAAACTGAGGTCTTATCCAATTATCGAGTCAGTACAAATTGGGTAACCTTGGGTTTTGGTCTTGTTCAATGTACACAAAGCACACTAGTGTAATTCTATGGTAAAGACCAACCACACCTAATTACACTATAACCATCCCGATGGGTTGTCTAATTTCATCTCGGTTGTGGACCTCTATTTATACTAAGCAAGGAACTGATAACATGATCTTCCATGTGACACCACACACCATGTTATCTACAATGCAAAGTAATTGGACTTCATGCATGTACTAATAAAAACAAGCACCTGTTGGATCGAGAAAATGATAGGGGGGGTGAATATCGTTAAACTTTTTTGGATAAGAATAAGAGAAAATACGCAGCAGAAAGAAAATAAGTGCACACGAACACAAGCCGATTTTTTACTTGGTTCGGAGTCGCGGTCGGCTCCTACTCCAAGGCCCATGATCCTTGACCATTTACTTTGGGCAATGCTATAATAGCGCAAAAAGGATTTACAATTTGAGTATAACAATATTTCAGGAAATTAAGAATGCTACACTTTTCGTTACCGACGCCCGATGTGGATCATACTTCGGAGCAGAGGGTCGTCGTCGGCGCTGGGATCTCGAAGTCGGAGTTTGCCGGTGCGTAGCGCTTGAACGAAAAGCTTTGGAGCGTTGGAAAAAGTGTTGTTGAAGCCTTGGGGGTCGAGCCCCTTTTATAGTGTTTCTGGGGGCACCTGATTCGCTGGGGGTCGCCTGACACGTGCCTTCAGATCGGAGAACCTTCATCCGAAGCTTGGTCAGTGCTTATCCCCTCTGAATCGGCCCCTGGTCAGACTGGGGAGCTTGGGACCTCTTGGGTGCCTAGCTTGACTTGATCTGCTAGCTTCGTAGCTGATTTGCTTCTATTACCTCTTTGGCATTGACCTTGGGGACCTGGGACCTCCTGGGCGCCTAGCCTTGTGTGATTTCGAAGCGGTCTTGCTTAATTGTTATTTTGGCCTTTTACCTTGGGCGCCCGGGACTTCCTGGGCGCCTAGCCCAGTTGTTTGCCCCCTTCCTTTGGGGCGCTCTGAGCTGCAGAAACACACTCCTTCAGTCCCTACGATCAAGGTTAGTTCCAACACAGAAAAAGCAAAGGTGTTAGTCATTATTTACAGTCGTAGCTGTCTTAGTTCTGACTTTGGGTCTCCCAAATGGAACCCTAGGTCGAACCGACGCCTACTATTGTAACGACCCGGCCCATTTGGCGGCCCATTCGGCGACCCCTTATTTTTCTTATGGTCGTCGACCATCGACCGTGCCATTACCTTACTTAGGTCTTCCCACCCCTGGGTATGGATTTTTGCCTTTCCCAGGATTCGAACCCTAGACCCAGGCTTAAGTACTAGTTCTTTATGAATCCTGGTAACCAATTGAGTTATAGCTCAATTGGTTACCAGGATTCATAAAAAACTAGTACTTAAGCCTGGGTCTAGGGTTCGAATCCTGGGGAAGGTAAAAATCCACTGTCTAGGGGGTGGGAAGACCTAGTAAGGTAACGACACGGTCGACGGTCGATGACCCACAGAAAAATAAGGGGTCACCGAATGGACCGCCAAATGGGTCGGGTCATTACAATAAAAAGGCGCCTTTTTATTGTAACGACCCGGCCCATTTGGTGGCCCATTCGGCGACCCCTTATTTTTCTTATGGTTGTCGACCATCGACCGTGCTGTTACCTTACTTAGGTCTTCTCACCCCTGGGTGTGGATTTTTGCCTTTCCCAGGATTCAAACCCTAGACCCAGGCTTAAGTACTAGATCTTTATGAATCCTGGTAATTCATAAAGAACTAGTACTTAAGCCTGGGTCTAGGGTTCGAATCCTGGCGAAGGCAAAAATCTACTGTCCAGGGGGTAGGAAGACCTAATAAGGTAATGACACGGTCGACGGTTGACGGTCGACGGTCGACGACCCACAGAAAAATAAGGGGTCGCCGAATGGACCGCCAAATGGGCCGCCAAATGGGTCGGGTCGTTACAACTGTTCCCTCGACGAGGAACACGTCCTCACCTACTCCTCTCATGAGAGTTTACCTTTTGCCAACCGGCTTCTCCGGTTGGACTTTTGCCCAGCTTTACTCACCAGTTCTTCGTGCCCAATCCGCGACCAGGTCTTAGTGCCTAGCTTTACTCACCAGGTCTTTGGTGCCTAGCCCTCGTCCAGGACTTAGTGCCCAATTCCTCGAACCAGCTCTTCGGTGCCCAGCCCTCGGCCAGGTCTTAGTGCCCAATTTCTCGAACCAGGTCTTCGGTGCCTAGCCCTCGGCCAGGACTTAGTGCCCAACCCTTGGTCAGGTCTTAGGTGCCCAGCCCTCGGCCAGGACTTCTTGCCCAATTCTTAGAACCAGGACTTCGTGCCTAGTGTTCCTAGGACTTTTCCTGCACACTTGAGTAGTTAGATCACAAATAGTACTTAACTTTGAATCCTTTGCCAATATCAAAACAAGGTTCGATATGGTGCTTCCTGTACCAACAATCTCCCCCTTTTTGATTTATGGCAACACAATTTAAAGTTAAGTAAAAACTTATAACTGATAAGAAAAGAAGGTAAAAATCAATGAAGTATAGCAGAATAGAATAAGTGTAGATTTGAAAAAAAATCCTTTATTTCTCATAATATAAGTGTAGATTTGAAAAAAAACCTTTATTTCTCATACTCCCCCTTAAACCTGAATACTTATGTTATAAAGTACTTAACTTTGACCTTTCCTCCCCCTTTTACATATATCAAAAACATACATGGGCGAATAGACTATTTAATAGGGAGTTTTGAGTTTTTGTAAAACTTCTAAGTTTTTGACAAAGTGTTTTTCAAAAATGGAGTAAAAGCATCAACAACAACTTTTTACACTTAGACAATTTTCCATTTTGAAAAGTTTTGCAAGCCTAAATTTTGTAAAAAAACATTTACTTATAGGCTTTGCAAGAAGAATTCTACAAAAAAAATTTACTTAGGCAAGTTTTTGAAGCCAAATTTCCTTTAAAAAGTTTCAACTTTGAGAATTAGGAAAAAAAATTTGTTTACCAAAAAAAATTGCACACTTAGAAGAATTTGTTTGAAAACACTTTAGACATTTTGAAAAACAAAATCTTTTAAAAAAAATTTCTAGTCAAGTTTTTCACCAAAAAACTTTACTTAGAAACATTTGTCAAAAAATTTTCAAAAGATTTTTACTCAGACAAATTTTGTTTACTAAGGAAAATTTTACTTAAGAGAAAAACATGCACTCAAAACAATTTTGAAACACTTAGAAATACTTTGAAAATTTTGAAGCACTAGAAATACTTGAATGCACTTGAAGTATTTTGACAGTACTTTGAAAAATTAACTTAGCACTTAAAAAATTTGAAGTACTTAGAAATTTTTGTGTTACTTTTGGACAAAGAGATAAAAATTTAAATGTTTAAAAAATTTCTTCTCTCTTATTCTTTCTCTCCCCCTTAATGCGAGACTCTTCTCGATTTGAAATTTTTCCCTTTGAAACTTTTCGAAAGAATACTTGAAGAGAGTTCTAAGTATAAACATACTTATAAGTTCAGTTTGAAATGATATTTTGAAAAAAAAATTTCTGGGACTCACAAAGGAGATTCTAAGTTAGAAAAAATCTTAGATTAAAGTGAAAATATTTTTGAGAGCTTCTAAGATAAACTTTCTTTGAAATATGTTTTGGAAGAAATTTAAAATTTGTGTATCAGAGCTTATGAGTCTTGAAAATATTAAAATTTGAGCGAAAAGATAATGTCAAGAATTATGATAATTTCCAAGTAAGAAAATTTTGAAAGAATGAAGAAGTGATGCTCAAAACCAGAATTGGAGTCAAGTGTATATGATAAGCAACAAGAAATATTTAATCAATAAATTTACTTGTTTTGAATATTTTGAAAAATGAAAAAAATGCAAGATATTGAGCTTTTTGAAAGATGCAAGTACTTTTTAAAATATCTGTATCTTTGAAAGATATTATGCATTTTTGAAAAATATAAGTACCCTTTTTTTTTTGAAAAATATCATGAGTTTGAAAAACATATGTACTTTGAAAAATATTATGAATTTGAAAAACAAACGTATTTTTAAAATATTATGAATTTGAAAAATATAAATACTTTAAAAAAATTAAAGAAAATTGCTTGACTTATCTTTTGAAAGTACATACAAAAATATTACTTTTAACACATAATATTTTACTAGCTTTGGTTTCTTTTCCAGTCTGACACAATCCTAGGAAACCTTGATAACTACAAGGATATTTCCCTAAGTGTCCTGGAAATTCTCCAACTCAAGTAAATACTATTTCCAAAAAGAATTTTGATAAGCCAAAATGATAGTATTTTGAAAATATATTCAAGTACATTTTGAAAAATGTATGAATTTTTGAAGGCACAATATTTTACTTGACTTGGTTTATCTTCCAGTCTAACACAATCCTAGGAAGCCTTGTTATCTATAAGGACATTTCCTTAAGTGTCTTGGAAATTTTTCCAAGCTCAAGAGAAACATTATTTCAAATTGATTCTATTTAAAAAAACATTTTGAAAATAATAATATTTTAAAAAAATGATAATATTTGAAAGGAAATTACATGTGTTTTCAGAAGGATTTGTAAATACATGCATGAAAACATATCACTTTGAAATATTCAATAATTCTTTTAATTTGACCTCCCCCTAAACTTGACCCAATCCTAGGAAGCTTGTTGACCACAAGTACTCTTCCTCTAAGTCTTTAGGGTTCAGTTCAGATCAAAGAAATTATCTAATAATTTCAAAATAGATAATTACCAATAAAAACTTTTCAGAAGTTCTCCTATTGATTCAGACTCCCCCTAAATTTGACACATCCTAGGAGTCCTTGTAGATTATGAAGTGGACCTTCCTCTGTGTCTTTAGGGTTTACCAAAATCAAATGAGACATAGACATAATTTTCGAAAAACATAAGGAATAGTATTTAAAGTATAGTTTTCGAAAACCATTTTAAAAGACAGTGATTTTTCAAGCACATTTTTGAAAGAAAATTAAAAGAATAAACCACTCCCCCTGTACCGTTTGACTCAATCTAATGCCTTAGGGGACTTCAGTGTTATCCATGTTTGACTATGTTGACTAGGGTTGACTATGTTGACCAAGTTTGACTCAGTTGACTATGTTTGACCAATCAACAATTAAATCAAATAAGCCCTAGATTCTATTTAAAACGTGTCTATTGTGATATTTAACATGAAATTCAATATTTTGAAAAAATGTTAGATATGAAAAAGTAGGGTATAGTAAACTGAATTAATTTGAAAAATAGGGATAATTTTGAATAACATTTGAAAGCACTTTGAGTTTTATTTAAAAGGATAGTGACATATATTCTTAGGTCCTAGATATCTCACCCAGTTCTACGTGATCAAACATGTTAACCTTATGGATTTTGTGAGATAAATATTTTAATTAAAAAAATGGTTAAGTTTATTAATTTTGAAACATTTGTTATGAATCTAAAATTTACTTAAAATTTATGTTAGATTCAAATCTGACAATAGTAAAGTGAATTTGATTTTCTAAAATTGGCTTCCAAGTCTTGGCGAGGCACTAGGCCTTCTTTGGCCATAGCCTTATTGGATCATCAACCCTTTCCTTGACAAAGCCTTTTATAGAAAATTCATCTTCAAGTTACTCCTTGAAAGATTTTAGTCTAACTAGTTTGGGTCTTGGATCGGTAGCTTCGGCTAGTTCCACCAGACTAAACATACCAAGTAGTGTATACTTGACCTTATTAGAAAGGCTACCCTAACGTACTATCATCTCACTTCCACCCAATACTATGTTGTTCAAATTTTAATTAAACTGTCTGTCCTTAAACTATCCAATTCTAAATCCAAGCATAAAAAAAGACGTAAACATGACAAAAATGCTCTAAGTTACATCATAATTGAAATAAAACTCTGGTTTTTTAAAATCAGCATGGTTGTGAATTAAGTTTTCTAACGTATTAACCTTAACTAATTTATATGAATTAATCACGTTATTTGAGATAAATATTGAATTTTCAAATATTGAAAACTTACCTTTCCTGATCATTTGTCCAGTACTCTTGTAATGATCACGAGCTAATCGGACCAGTTTGGGTCAATCTCCTTCATTGTCTTCTGATTCCGAGTCTGAGTCGGACTCGGGTACTGGTTGAAGCTTCTTCTTTGGTGGTTCTCTTGGAGCTTTCCCTGCACTGGAAATTACACCTTCCTCGACCATTACAGTATCTGTTTAATTATTTAATTGTAATTCAAAAAAGGATTCGAAATTGGTTATCATTTTTGTCTCAGTCAATTCGTCTTCTGACTCTGGTTCGATTTCGACTTTGGATTCGAGTTCAGACTCTGACTCGGCTGTCTGTGCTTGGACCGAGAGTGCAAGATAACTTAGGTGATCTTCTTCTTCATTTAATTTGTCCGATGATTCGAACATCTTTCCTTCAAAGACCTCGATGTTGTAAGTCTCTTCATGTAGGTTAATCAGTTTTTCCCACATCTCTTTAGCACATTCAAATGGTCCAATCTGCTTGAATACTTCTTTTGTTAGGCCGCATTGTAGGATTGCAGTTGCCTTTACATCTGCCTCGATCTTCTGCAGAGTTGGTCCAATTTATCCCAGGCGATTGACATTCCATCTTCTGTAGGTACTGTAAACCCCGTTTGGATTATCATCCATAGATCTAGATGGGCTTTTAGGTGGGATTCCATTAAACCCTTCGATGTTCTGAAGTTCTCGCCAGAGAATAGAGGTGGACGAACACTGTTCCATTCTTGATTGGCCATTAAGGATAAATCTTGCACATAAAAAGAAAAAATAGAAATGTACCAAGACTTGGTCTTGGATTAGTAGTGCGGGAGAAGGAAAAAAATAGCCCAAAATAAATATTGCACGAATTTCGATGCAGAATAATAAAAAATAATAATAAAAAGTTTTGACAAATTTTTGAAAATGTTGGCTTTATCAATTCTAATTAATGATGAAAAAGTAAGACTTCAATGTTTGGGAGAAATTTTGCTCGAATTAAGGTAGCACGAATTTCGAGAAAAAATATTAAAATAATAAAAAAATGTTTATAATAAATTTTCAAAAATTGATCGTTTTATCAATTCTGACTTATGGTGAAAAAATAAGAATTCAAAATTGAAAAAGGCGAAAAGGATCGAGTGGTATTGCACCAACCTCGATTAACGAGAAAGAAATGAAATAAAATTAAAAATTTCGTAAATCCGAAAAAAACTTTCAAACTGGTGGTTGCACCAAGTTTGACCCACCTGCTCTGATACCACTTGTTGGATTGAGAAAATGATAGAGGGGGGGTGAATATCGTTAAACTTTTTCGGATAAGAATAAGAGAAAATACGCAGCGGAAAGAAAATAAGTGCACACGAACACAAGCCGATTTTTTACTTGGTTCGGAGTTGTGGTCGACTCCTACTCCAAGGCCCACGGTCCTTGACCATTTACTTTGGGTAATACTATAATAGCACAAAAAGGATTTACAATTTGAGTATAACAATATTTCAGGAAATTAAGAATGCTACACTTTTCGTTACCGACACCCGATGTGGATCGTACTTCGGAGCAGAGGGTTGTCGTCGGCGCTGGGATCTCGAAGTCGGTGTTTGCCGGTGCGTAGTGCTTGAACGAAAAGCTTTGGAGTGTTGGAAAAAGTGTTGTTGAAGCCTTGGGGGTCGAGCCCCTTTTATAGTGTTCTTGGGGGCGCCTGACACGTGCCTTCAGATCGGAGAACCTTCATCCAAAGCTTGGTCACCGCTTATCCCCTCTAAATCGGCCCCTGGTCAGACTGGGGGGCCTGGGACCTCATGGGCACCTAGCTTGACTTGGTTTGCTGGCTTCGTGACTGGTGTTAGTCATTATTTACAGTCGTAGCTGTCTTGCTTCTTTCTTCGGGTCTCTCAAATGGAACCCTAGGTCGAACCGACGCCTACTGTTCCCTCGACGGGGAACGCATCCTCACCTACTCCTCTCAGGAGAGTTTACCTTTTGCCAACCGGCTCCTCCGGTTGGACTTTTGCCCAACTTTACTCTCCAGGTCTTCGTGCCCAATCCACGACCAGGTCATAGTGCCCAGCATTACTCACCAGGTCTTCGGTTCCCAACCCTCGGCCAGGACTTAGTGCCCAATTCCTTGATCCAGGTCTTCGGTGCGCAGCCCTCGGCCAGGACTTAGTGCCCAATTTCTCGAACCAGGTCTTCGGTACCCAACCCTCGGCCAGGACTTAGTGCCCAACCCTTGGTCAGGTGTTAGGTGCCCAACCCTCGGCCAGGACTTCTTGCCCAATTCTTCGAACCAGGACTTCGTGCCTAGTGTTCCTAGGACTTTTTCTACACACTTGAGTAACATCATTAGATCACAAATAGTACTTAACTTTGAATCCTTTGCCAATATCAAAACAAGGTTCGATATGGTGCTTCTTGCACCAACATCACCTAGTGTAGTTGTGATTCTCCTTTCAAAACTAAGATGTTCATATAAATAAATTCATGTCTTTCTGTATACACATCTTACACTATAAAAGGGGCTTCGATCACTCAAATCAGAACATCAATTTCCACATCCACCTAAGCATTTTCTGCAAAGCAAAAATGCTCAAGATGAAGTTCTGCCACCAAGGAGGTTCCATGAAGAAGCGTACGACGCTTCGGACTTCCAGAGTTGGTCGTGTTTTTGGTTTGCGCTTTATTTACAAGTTGTATTTCGATTTACTTATTATTTGCTTGTAATCCGAAATGTATGACGGGTATTCTCCACCTTCGGAAACTCCGGAAAGGAGACCATTAGTGGACTCACGCTGAGTACAACATAGGCCTTGGACGTATTGACCCAGGGGGGTCGGGAACCAATTAAATAAATCCCGCGAGTCTTATTGTGTTGTTTGTTTTCGTTCTTTATAATTTCCGCTGCGTATAACTCTTTGACTAGAACAAACGAACTACAAGTTTTCGAAGAAATTACGAGTTGATATTCACCACCCCCCGCTGCGTACTAACTCTTTGACTAGAATGAACGAACTACAAGTTTCCGAAGAAATTATGAGTCGATATTCACCACCACCCCTCTATCGATGGCATCGATCCTACAAAACATAGAGGCATATCCCAAAAGTTGGGAAAATTGAGTAAAAGAACAGTTATATAAAGTATTGGGCGATTAGCCAAAGCTAACTCAAGATGATGTGTAATGTGGATCTTGACCCTTTGTTTCCAAGAGTTACATAAGATGTAATTGGTAAAATATTACCTACCTAATTATACTAAGTCTTGGGCGTTTAGCCAAAGCTAACTCAAGATGAGGTATAATATGGTTCTTGTCCCACATGAATGTAGTCGTTATTTGGTTTGGAGCTAGTAGTGTGGGCAAATTGACATCCATGACTAGGCCGTACCAAAGCTCTACAATTCAGTGGGAGTGTCATTTAATTAATGACCTAATTAAATGATCTAGATATGATACTTATTTCTGTATATTTTATTGTTGTAGATCACCATGTCATCTAACATGTCAAATACTCTCTCTCTACGATCCGTCCTTGAGAAGGACAAGCTCAACGGAGCTAATTTTCTGGACTGGTACAGAAACTTGAGGATCGTCCTCAAATAAGAACGAAAACTATATGTTCTAGAGCAACCTCTTCTAGAAGCACCTATCACTACCGCCACTCACGTCGAAAAGGATGCTTACAAGAAGCATCAGGATGATGCACTTGATGTATCATACCTCATGCTTGCCACCATGAACTCTGAGCTTCAGAAGTGGCATGAGAACATGGATGCACATGATATGGTTGAGCACTTAAAACAACTATATCAAGGGCAAGCTAGTCACGAGCGGTTTGAGGTGTCTAAGGCCCTATTTGCATGCAAGATGCAAGAAGGAACTCCCGTAGGAACTCACGTACTCAAGATGATTGGGTATGTCGAGAACCTTGAAAGACTAGGATTTCCACTGGGTCAAGAATTGGCCACGGACCTTATCCTGCAATCATATCTAGAAGGGTACATTCAATTTGTCATGAACTATAACATGAATGAAATTGACAGGCCATTACTTGCGATGCTCAGCATGTTGAGAACTGCTGAACCTAATCTCAAGAAAACCAAGACCAGTAATGTACTAATGGTACAGAAGGGCAAAGCCAAATGTAAGCCTAAGGGCAAGGGTAAGTTCTAAGCCAAAGGCAAGGCCAACTCTACTGCACTGAAGGCCAAAGGCGGGGTGCCTAAGGAAGGGACTTGCTTCCATTATGGTGAGATCGGACATTGGAAGCGGAATTGCAAACTCTACCTAGAGGAAGTAAAGAAGAAAAAAAGTGAGACTTCTGCCTCAAATATTTTTGTTATAGAAGTCAATCTATCTATTTCCTCTTCATGGGTATTAGATACCGGTTGTGCATCTCACATTTGTACTAATGTGCAGGGCCTTCGAAGAGCTAGATCGTTGACAAAGGGCGAAGTGGACCTACAAATAGGCAATGACGCAAGAGTTGCTACTATAGCTATAGAAACATATTCCTTGTCTTTGCCTACAGGACTTATCTTAGAACTAGAGGAGTGCTTTTATGTACCTGCACTAACTAAGAACATAATTTCTATATCTTATTTAGACAAGAAAGTCTTTTCATTTATCATAAAGGATAAATGTTGTTCTATAATGTTAAATGACATGTTCTATTGTAGTGGACCACTTATGAATGGACTCTATGATCTAGACTTAGAAAATTCATTCTATAACATAAATATCAAACGGTTCAAACCAAATGATTTGAACCAAATGTATCTCTGGCATTGTCATTTAGGTCATATAAATGAGAGTCGCATATCCCAGCTCCATAAGGATGGATTACTGAACTCATTTGATTTTGAATCATATGAGACATGTGAATCTTGTCTTCTAGGCAAGATGACCAAGACTCCATTTAGTGGACACGACAAAAGAGCGACAGACTTGTTAGGATTCATACATACTGATGTATGTGGCCCATTTAATGTCGCAGGTAGAGGAGGCTATCAGTACTTCATCACTTTTACTGATGAAATACAAGTCGGAATCCTTTGAAAAGTTTAAAGAAATCAAAAGTGAACTACAAAACCAACTTGACAAGAGTATTAAGATGCTTCGATCAAATTGAGGTGATGAATACCTTAGCCAAGAGTTTCGTGACCATCTAGCAGAGTGTGGGATCATATCCCAACTCACTCCACCTGGAACACCATAATGGAATGGTATGTCTGAGAGGAGAAATCGTACTCTATTAGATATGGTACGATCGATGATGAGTCAGACAGATCTTTCTTCTTTCTTCTTCCTTCTAGGGATTCGCTCTAGAGACGGCTCTTTTCACACTTAACCGAGCTCCATCAAAGGCCGTTATAAGGATACCATATATGATATGGACTGAGAAGAGTCCCACGATGTCTTTTATGAGGATTTGGGGTTGTGAGGCTTACGCTTGACATCAAGTCTAAGATAAACTTGGACCCAAATCTGATTAGTGATATTTTGTAGGATATCCTAAGGAAACGAAGGGATATTTCTTCTACATCCCACACTAGGCAAAGTGTTTGTCGCTAGAAATGATATTTTTCTCGAAAGAGAGTTTATTTCTAGAAGAAGTAGTGGGAGTAAAATCCATCTTGAAGAAATTCAAGATGCAGATAATACTGAGGCCTTGATGGACATTGAATAGACACCACAAAGTGTTATGGATCATGAGATTGTTACACAAGAAGTTATGGAGCAACAACCTGTTCAAGTAGACCAACCTCTTCGCAGATCTGATAGGATATGTCGTCGGCCTGAAAGATACTCATTTCTCTTATCTCACCATGATGACGTTATGCTTGTTGAGTTGAACAAGCCTACATCCTATCAAGAAGTTGTGATGAGCCTAGATTATGAGAAATGGCTAGAGCCATAAAGTCCGAAATGGAATCCATGTTCACTAACCAAGTATGAACTTTGGTTGATCCACCTGAGAGAATTAAACCCATTGGGTGTAAGTGGGTCCTTAAAAGAAAGACTGACATGGATGGTCTTATGCATACCTATAAAGGGCGATGGGTAGTCAAAAGTTTTAAGCAGATTCATGGTATCGACTATGGTGAATCCTTTTCACCAGTTGCGATGCTTAAATCTATTCGAATCATGCTTGCTATTGCAGCTTACCATGATTATGAGATCTGGTATATGGATGTTAAAACCACATTCCTAAATGGGAATCTACTCGAGGATGTGTACATGACACAACCTGAGGGTTTTGTAGATCCAGAGCATGCTGGAAAGGTATGTAAGTTGCAAAGGTCGATTTATGGGTTAAAGCAAGCTTCTCGAAGCTAGAATCTTCTATTCGATGATACAATCAAAGCGTTTGGTTTCATCAAGAATGAAGATGAACCCTGTGTCTACAAGAGGGTTAGTGGGAGCACAGTTATCTTCCTGATCTTGTATGTGGATAACATACTCCTCATTGGAAATGATATCCCTTCACTACAGTTTGTGAAGACGTGGCTAGGGAATTGTTTCTCAATGAAAAACTTAGGTAAAGCAGCCTATATTCTTGGCATCAAGATCTATAGAGATAGATTTAAAAGATTGCTTGGCTTAAGTTAGTACATATATTGACAAGGTGCTTAATCGTTTTGTCATGCAGAATTCCAAGAAGAGATTTCTGCCGATGTCACATGGTGTATGTCTTTCAAAGACTCAATGCCCCTCTTCTAAGGAGGAGAGAGACTGCATGGATCAGATCCCTTATGCATCCTCTATAGGGTCTATCATGTACGTCATGCTTTGTACTCGTTTAGATGTCTTGTATACTTTGAGCATGACGAGCAGATACCAGTAAGATCCAGGTGAAAGTTACTGGACAGCTGTCAAGAATATTCGTAAGTACTTACGAAGGACGAAAGAATATTTCCTGATATTTGGAGGCAATAAGGAGCTAGCTGTAAAGGGTTACAGTGACACAAGCTTCCAAACCGACAGGAATGATTTCAGATCACAGTCAGGGTATGTATTTTCCTTGAATGGTGGCGCTGTGAGTTGGAAGAGTTCGAAGGACACAGTCGCAAATTCTACAATAGAGGCTGAGTATATTGTTGTGTCTGATTCAGCAAAAGAAGTTGTTTGGATCTCGAAGTTCATTATAGAGCTTGGTGTGGTTCTTAGTATAACAGACCCAATAGACCTCTATTGTGACAACCATGAGGCTATTGCACAATCTAAGGAACCTCGCTTTCATCAGCGGACTAATCACATACTACGACGCTTCTATCTCATTCGAGAGATCATCGATAGAGGAGATGTGAGGATATGCAGAGTACCCACTGATGCTAACATCACGGATCCTTTGACCAAGGCTTTGAAACAGAAGAAGCATGATGGTCACACTAGATCACTGGGTATTAGATATTACAGTGATTAGCACTAGTGCTAGTGAGAGATTGTTAGTAGGAGCCCTAGAGCCAATTATGTGATGATTAACTAGAGACTTTTTTGTTGAGGCAATCTGTGGTCCGGAGTGACCAAGTGTTTTGATGTTTGGGCAAAGGGTTTAAGTTAGGTTTACCCTTGTGTTCTTATATGTGTATGTTGAGTGTGCAGATTGTACAGGTTACACATATGGACTTGACTGGACGGCCTTGGTACGGTGAAGGGTGGTATGGAGACAAGCTGGAGGCTTGTGTGCACCTGAGGGACCTTGGAGAGCAGGGACGATGAGCTGATGGGCGCGGACTTCGAGGCATTGATAACCGTTTTTGTCGTGTCACGATTTCAAATACAATTCAAGTATCGAATTCCTCTAAACTAATGTAGCATAGAGTAACTCGATTCGTCTCCCAACGAATGTAGTTGGTACATGATAATTCTCAGGATCATATTTTATTGCTTTTGGATTTTTGATATCAAACTGGGGTTTGATTTGAGCGTTAATACTACGAACAGAAATAGAGAAGCAGGTATGAAATCTAGTTCTAATTGATGAATGACAATGCAGGTAAGAAATCTAAATTAACCTAACTACAATTGCAGTAAGGTACAGGACAACTTGAAATTAAACATCAACAAAACTGAACACAGAACATAAACCTACAGCATTAAAGAAATCTAATCTCCTAACTTAATTGCATTAAACTAAAGACAAGAAACCTAAAGCATTGGAAAGAGGAACTCAAAAACAAAGTAAGCAACTAAAAAAAACATTACAATTGAAATTACCAGTTCTAAGCAACATTTAATCAAACACATGAAAGGCATAGTAAAATTTGCTTCAAGAACGTGCCAATTAATACGGGAAAGTTCTATCTAATACAAACATCCAACAAACTATCAATCACAACCATTCAAATACAGTTAAGATCAATCAACAAGCAACAATTAAAGGAGAAACTTCTGGAAATTGGAACACAGAACTTCTGGAAATTAGATGGACTGCTGGAAATTGAATTGCTATGGAGAATTGCTGTGAAAGGTGAAATGCCGATCAGTTAGAAGGAAGAACTGCTGTGAATGCTGTAAGAAGCTGCTGGAATTGTGGAAGGAAATCTCGGCCTGCTGAAGAAAAACAAAGAAGAAGATAAAGCTGCGAAGAATTAACTTGCTGGGAAGAAAACTGCACGAAGTAATCTTCTGGAAATGGAAATCAACTGCTGGTAAGAACAACTGGAAATGCTATGAAGAAATTATGAAATCTGCTAAAGAAAAACGATTAAGAAATGATCGAATTGCTGTAAGGAAAAACAAACAAAAGAGTTGCAGTAAGAAATTGATCACCGGCGGTGATGAAGATAGAGGGAAGTCAGCTAGGGTTCGGAACCCCCAGAGCCCTAGCTGTGGTGGTGCTGGATGCTGCGACGGCTGCGTTCGGCTAGGGTTCGGAACCCCCAGAGCCCTAGCTCGTGCTACCGGCGTGCGATGGAGATGGCTGGCTTCTCTCCGAACCCCGAAAGAGAAAACCCTTCCTCTCTTCTCTCCGAACCCCGAAAGAGAAGAGGTGGAAGACCAGCCGGCGGCGATGTGATGATGAAAACCGCCGGTGGTGAGGGCGGAGAGGATGAGTCGCGTATGTGTGTGTGCCGAACGATGCCCTAGCTTCCTCGACGCTCTCCCCCTTTTGTTCGTTTCGGCTCGGCTTCAGCAGTCCGGTCAGACAGCTTCGCTTGAGTTCGGTCAGCCAAGTCGGTAGACCAGTCGACTGGCCTGGGGGCAGTCGACTGATGGAACTCACAGAAGGGTCTCAGCCTGGGACCAGTCGACTGCCCCGGGGGCAGTCGACTGGTAGGTGGCTGGTGAGTTGGCTGAGAATTCGAACGTTGGGGTGCAACGGTCGAATTTCAGTGGCACCAGTCGACTGTCCCCAGGGCAGTCGACTGGTAGCGAGGGTTTCAACCCGAGTCCTATTTAAAGAGGACTTTGTGGTGGTTGAGATTCTTGATGAGTTTGGTCTTGGTTAAGGGCCAAACAGTAGTCTTTGTGCTCAGAGGTTCTCAAGGTGTTGTGGTGAGGTTTCTCCATCCACAAGGAGCGACGAGAGCTAGCCGGAGGTTATCCGGGGAGTGATCCACCGATGGATTCTTGGATTAGTCATCCGGTCGGGGTGGATACCAAGTAAATTCTCTTTGTTAGCATTGTTTGTTTTCTTTATTATTATTACCGCTGTGCAACTAACAACGCAGGTACAAGAAAGATCCGAGAAACGCTATTCACCCCCCTCTAGCGTACCGGAACGATCCTAACAATTGGTATCAGAGCGAGGACCGCTCTTGATCGGACTAACCGCCGAGGGAGCACACGCTAGAGGAAGAAAGACGATGGAAGATAAGTTGGGGAAGACATCTACACTCCACCGCCCTACGATCATCAAGATTTCGACTTTTGGAGGGCAAGGATCGAGACTTGGTTTGGAATGGAGTAGACATGTAGAATTGCACTTGAAGAGCCCTTAGAGATTTTAAAGGATAAGCATGGAAAGAGGCTTAGGCCTAGATGTTGGAATCAAGAGCAACAAGATCAAGCAAGAGCAAATAAGAAGGTAATTGACGTGTTAATCAATATTTTGCCTACTAATGTGTTAAGTTGTGTAGGTGAATATAATGATGCACATGAATTATGGAATAAAGTGAAAGAATATCATGAAACTCCTACACAAGCTCAAAAGCCCAAGGAGAAAGGTCAAATGGGTCAAGAAGAAGAAGAAGAAATGGAAGTGTCAACGTCTTCAAGTGAAGAGGAGGAATTAAGTGAAAGATCATCAACCTCCGCAAGAGAAGAAGAGGAAGAGGTCACCACCTCAAGGATTGAGGGGGAGGAGAGACCCACTTCCATACCGAAACAAGAGTAAGCATCTACCTCATCCAAGGTTGAAGAAGAAGTCAACCTAGCCTCTACCTCCACCAAAGCAAGGAGAAAGGAACACATCATATGCTTTGGGTGCAACGAAAAGGGACACTACAAGGACAAGTGCCCGAAAGGTAAAACGGAGGTAAGATCTAAACTCATTTCAAATTCTTTTAGGTCTAATGTGGGGTGTAGGAATGAAGAGGCCCAAGCTAGAATGAAGAAGATCCGATGCTTTACGTGTGGTGAGCTAGGGCACTACCACACTAAGTGCCCAAGGAGTAAAGAGTTCAAGAAAATGGAGCACTTGAGGAGATGGGAGAAGGAAGAAAGAAAGAAGAGAAGAAGATCACATCAAGGGGGAACTTCAAGGGTAAGGGAGGTAATTCCTAACCCTAGGATAAAATGTAATTCAATTTCAAGTTCTTCCTTGCATTTTAAGAATCATGTTAATTACCCACCCATGCATGCTAGAATACATGAAAATTGCCTACTTGTGCATAATCATGGTTTCAAATACAATGTTAGGAATAGGGATAACAAGGTAGGCCAAAACATTAACAAAAACATGCATCATGAGAGACCTAGGACCCTTGTATCTAAGAATCAAGGCACTAATCCCAAGAAGGGAAGGAATGTGCCTAGAAAAATGAGTAGCTCTAGGAATGTCCAAAGTGGACATATGGACTCAAGGGTTAAAGGGCTAGAAAGGGAAAATCAAGCCTTGAAGGCAAGACTTGATAAATTAGAAAAGACCCTAGAAAGATTCACGGTTGGATCTAAGGGCTTAGACATGGTGTTGGGTAGTATAAAACCCAACTATGATAGATCGGGGTTGGGCTACCGATCTAAGAACTCCAAGGCCAACAAAAAGAAATATGCTGGGAAGGCATATGATCATGGCAAGATGGAGAAGTCCAAGAATGGCAAGGGGTTGTCATTCAAAGGGAAAAATAAGGACCTAACCAAGGATAAGGTGTCTAAGGTTAGATTTGTAGGCCAAGAAACACCGGGGGCACACCGGTGTGGTCTAGTGTGGGTTGAGTCGCCTAGGGAGATGGCTAGGGCTAAGAGCTCAAGAGAGAGCTCTAGGAGCCTTTGGGATCTATGGTAAATGGATCTCAAGAGTTTCTCTTCTAGTAAATTAGGTGAAATGTGCCAAAAAGGGTTGGAAGACTTGGGTAAGTCTTAATCCTAGATTTTGGCACATTAAAAGTGGATTTAGGGAGAAGAATGTGAAAATTGGAGTATATTTGAGGAAAATTAGTTTTAAAGTGTAAATACCATATAAGTTGGTGCTAGGAATGTAATGTGGTTGAGTATAGGAAGAGGCATCAATGTGAAATCAAAATTAGAACTTTTGGAGAAGGTTAAATGATACACTTTAGGAGAAATTTGAGTTTCGTGCCAATCTTGGGATTTGGAGTATATTTATTTGGAAACATAATTTTCCCAAGTAGATATAGGCTCCACAAATCTCCCTGCAAAATTTTAGATTTTTCGGAGATTTGTAGAATTATTTAGGCATTACTGAAACTGGGCTAAAAAACCTGAAATTCAGGTATCAGTCGACTGCCCTAGGGGCAGTCGACTGGTCTCAAGCCCAGAAACATTCTATGAGTTTTGGGTGTCTACTGCCCCAGGGGCAGTCGACTGGTTAGTAGGTTTAAGGATAAAATCATTTTGGATGTTGAGAATGCAAATTTGGATTATGGGATATAGTTTTGGATTAAAATTAATGTTTATGATTTCATATTCCTTGAATGAAGTATTATCTCATGACTTGATAAGGCTTGGTTGATGTCTTGAAAATCAAGGAAGATTGATAAGGTTCCCTAGGTATCTAGGATTTAGAGGTAAAAAGGAAAAAGTTGAGGACAATTCCATGTGTCAGATTATGATGGTTAGACTTAGCAAACACATGGAATCCTAGATGGATTTGAAAATTGATACAAATGTCAAATCTTTTAGCAAAATCAAGGTTGTACCAAAAGTCAAGCACACTTGATATTTTCATGGAATCATATTTTTCTAGGATAGGGTATATCATAATAAGTGTGTTTACAAATTTTTAGATTGTTTAAGGGTATTGTTGAGCTCTTTTTGACACTAAGAGAAAGGCTGCTTGGGGGCAATCCTTTAATGGTGGCCAGGGGAGAAGAACTTGATTGTTAGGTTGGGTAGAACCTAACTTGGGTCTATGGTGTCAAGTTGGGTAGAACTTGACCTTGGTAAAATGAAAATTAGGAGAAATCATAGGTTAAGGGGGAGGTTGCCTCCTTGTTTGCCTTAATTTTCAAAGAAAATTTTTGGGTTTTGTGTCCAACTTGGGAACGGTGATAGATACATGGTGAGATGTATTTTTCCCAAGTACGTATAGGTACCATAAAGTTCTCCACGAAATTTAAAATTTTTAGAGATATGTGGGATTTCTGGCGCATTTCTGAATGTGGCCTGAAAAACTGAATTTCAGAGTATCAGTCGACTGCCAACAGGGTCAGTCGACTGGTCAGGGCTGGTGTGGGTATCCAGCAGCTGACTTGGGTCCAAATGATGGAGAACAAGTGTATGGGAGCTTAATACACTGTGTTTAGGACCATTAGGGATTAAAAGAACCGATAATTGGGATATTATTGGGGTCTTTTTGATGTATGGCAAAGGGGGAGAAGTTTGGGTTTAAGTTGGGAAACCAAACTTACCTTTGCTAGAAACCCTAGGTTTAGGGGAAGTTGAGATTAAGGGGGAGCATGGTTGCTCCATTCTTGGCGTAAGGGGAACCTTGGAGAGGTTCTTAAAAAGCCTTTGTAAGTCTAATGTAGGGGAGCTTTGGAAAAGCATTAAAAAGCCCGTTTTGGAAATTCCTAACTTGGAGGGTTAGGTGTAGGATGCCTTGGGATAGGATCCATGTATGCATTGCATATGCATTTGTTTAGCATTGTCTTTGCTATTCTATACTATTTGTTTTCCCTAACTTAAATGTATAGCCAAACATCAAAAAGGGGGAGATTGTTGAGGCAATCTGTGGTCCAGAGTGACCAAGTGTTTTGATGTTTGGGCAAAGGGTTTAAGTTAGGTTTACCTTGTGTTCTTATATGTGTATGTTGAGTGTGCAGGTTGTACAAGTTACACATATGGACTTGACTGGACGACCTCGGTACGGTGAAGGGTGACATGGAGACAAGCTGGAGGCTTATGTGCACCTGAGGGACCTTGGAGAGCAGGGACGATGAGCTGATGGGCGCAGACTTCGAGGCATGTGTGAAGGATGGCATGGAGGCAAGCTGGAGGCTTGTGTGCATCCGAGGGACGGGAGCCAAAGATGAAGAGAGCGCGAAGGCAACAGTCGAGGCTGCTGAGGAGGAGTCAGTCGAGTCGTGAGGGTACGAGTGCAGTGTGATTGTACTCGAGAAATCCTAGGGGTTGAGTGCAGAGTGGAATGTACTCAGGAAGGGTAACCTTAGGTGGGTGAGTAGCCAGTCGACTGGCCTGGGGGCAGTCGACTGATGGAACTCATAGAAGGGTCTCAGCCTGGAACCAGTCGACTGCCCCGGGGGTAGTGGACTGGTAGGTGGCTGGTGAGTTGGCTGAGAATTCGAACGTTGGGGGTGCAATAGTCGAATTTCAGTGGCACCAGTCGACTGCCCTAGGGGGCAGTCGACTGGTAGCGAGGGTTTCAGCTCGAGTCCTATTTAAAGAGGACTTCATGGTGGCTGAGATTCTTGACGAGTTTGGTCTTGGTTAAGGGCCAAACAGTATTCTTTGTGCTCAGAGGTTCTCAAGGTGTTGTGGTGAGGTTTCTCCACCCACAAGGAGCAACAAGAGCTAGCCGGAGGTTATCCAGGGAGTGATCCACCGACGGATTCTTGGATTAGTCACCCGGCCGGGGCGGATACCAAGTAAATTCTCTTTGTTAGTGTTGTTTGTTTTCTTTATTATTATTTCCGCTGTGCAACTAACAACACAGGTACAAGAAAGATCCGAGAAACGCTATTCACCCCCCCTCTAGCGTACCGGAACGATCCTAACATTTTTGTATCATATTCTATCATTAATAAAGGCATGTTTAGTTATTTTACTTTATTTTTGTGTCAAATAACTAAGTATAATAATATCCTTGGGAAGTAAGTTCTTATCTACATTATATCGATTGGTTAAATTGATAGTGAGATGATGTAGAGAACACTATTGGGGCAATCGACTCAAGTATGATCGGGAGGATCATGAGTTTTGATGTGTGTGTCAATATGAGTAAGTTAGGATCTGTTGTTGTTCTAATATGTGTATGTGAGTGTGCAGGTTTGCAGGTACACATAGACTTGGTTGGATGTCTTCAGGTGAAGGGTGGCATGGAAGCAAGCCGTGGGCTTGTGTGCGCATCCGAGGGACCATGGACAAAGCAGGGACGATGAGCCGAGGGAAACAGACTTCGAGTTGTACGTGAAGGATGACATGGAGGCAAGCCGCGGTCTTGTGTGCGTATCCGAGGGATGAGGGCCAAAGTCGATGAGTGCTTGAAGGTGACGGATCGAGGCTACTAGAGCAGAGACGATGAGCCTAGGGATGCGGACTTCGAGCCATGCGTGAAAGATGGCATGGAGGCAAGCCGATGGCTTGTGTGCGCATCTGAGGGACGGGAGCCGAAGATGAAGAGGGTGTGAAGGCAATAGATCGAGACTGCTGATTGAAGAGTCAACCAGGTGTGAGGGTCCGAGTGTAAGTGTTTGTACTCAGGAACTAAGCCGGGAGGGTTCGAGTGCGGAGAGAAATGTACTCGGGAAGGGTAACCCTAGGCTTAAGGAAGGACCAGTCGACTGCCCCAGGGGCAGTCGACTGGTGTGGCTGGAATTCGAATGGTCAAGCTTGAATTTCGAATTCCCGAGAGGCCAGTCGACTGCCCCAGGGGTAGTCAACTGGTAACGGTCATATTTCAGCTCGAGCTCTATGGAAGGGAGCTCATTTAGGGTTGTTCTTCCTTGACAAAACCTGCTTGGATAGAGCTGGTTAGTAGTCTATTATGCTTAGGTAGTGTCCAGAGGTTGTGGTTAGGTTTCTCCACCCACAAGGAGCTACGAGATCTAGCCGGAGGTGCTCCGAGGAATCATCCACCGAAGGATTAGGGATCGTCCACCTTATGGACTACCGTGGAGTAGGAGCATTATCTCCGAACCACGTACATCGTTGTGTCATTCTTCTTCGTTAGGTTTTGGTTTTATTTAGTATATTCCGCTTGCACACTAACGTTTGAAGGAAGAAAATCACAAGAAGCTATTCACCCCCCCCTCTAGCTTGACGGTCACGATCTAACAAACACTATACTAAATCATTCCTAGTCAAGCATTAATATTCAAGAACAATCTTAATGCATGGAGACTAGCATGTAGGTCAATTGATGACTTGAGCTTACAAGTCATGGATATATGATATCAAGTTGATACATGAGTATACATTATTAGAGAATGTATACTGAATTGACCTGTCATGAGAAAGTTTCATAAATTGTCATATGAGTGTCATTAACTTTCTCATGTGACTATTAGTATGAATAATCCTTAGACCTGAAGTCACTACGTTTCCATACATAAGGAGTTATGTATTTTGGTATCATTAAACGTCACCCGTAACAATGTGGACTATAAAGGCGATCACTGGGTATGTAATGAATTATGAGGAGGGATATGAGTGATGTAGATGTGATCTATCCCACCCATATGATGGGAGTGATATCTATGGGCCCCTTGATTGAGTAGGACTACTAAAACGCATGACCATGCTTAAATGAGTCAATATGAAATATTGAGCTCATTTGTTTGAGTGAGTCTAATTGGGGATCAAGAAACACAAAGATTGATCGAGGATGACACTGACTATGCTTCATTAGTCAATCTAGATATCAAAGATAGAAGGACAAGATCATATATTGTCATAGTCACGGAGGTTAAGTCGGATCTCGTTTTTCTCATCACTTGGGTAGCAATGATGCATTGCTAGATGCCTCTCATTGCTTATGTGTCTAAAGTGGTTTAGACATATTGTCAACGTTACGAGAACCTATTGGGTCACACACTAAGGACACGATGCTTCGGAGATTAATTGATCTTAGTTTGACTAGGATTTGATCTGAATTGGATTAATTGAGTTAGACTCAAGTGAATCCAATTGGATTATGGGATTGAGATCTAATTTAAGTTTGACTCATTTAGATTAGACTCAACCACATTTGAATGAGATATTAATTTATTAAAATATTTAATAAATTAATAATAGTGGAAGATGAAAAGTTTCTTTTCATTGGATGAAAAGAAGTTGAAGAGTCACATGAGAAAATATGCTCTAAGTGCATTTTTATTAGCATTAATGGAGGGAAGCTAAAGGGACAAAAACTCTTCATATTCATGCGATGAGTATAAAAGAGTTTTTTCTTATCATTTGGATGATGAACTTGTCATTCTTCCTTCCCTTCCTTCTCTTGGCCAAAATCCCTCTTCTCCCTCTCCTTCTTGCTTTGTGAATCTCCTCTTGTGGCTAGCACCACAAAGGTGATTCTTCTCCGAAGCTTGAGAGATTGTGTTCATGTGGATACACATAAAGGCATGGACACTTAAACGTGCAAGAGATCCGACATACCTCAGACAAGCGGGATAAGCGAAGGGCACGCGCCAAAGTTATATATGATAGGAATTTGTAAATTGACTTTTTATGAGTTTTCTTTCGCATGAATCGCTCGTGGGATCTCTTATTTCCGCTATGATTTTTAAATATTTTTGCCTATAGATCCCTTCATATCCAACTGAGGTATCTTAGGTCTCATTGATGCCCCCCTAAATGTCACGTCAACAAATGGTCACTTCGACTAACGGGCTATAAATAACCCCCAAAAGCTAGGAGTTACACAACAACTTGTATTCATTTTTCATATTCTGTCTTGAGCTTTCAAAGTCTATAAGAGGCTATACGAATGAGTTTTTAAGTGAGCTTTCAACTGCCTTGATTAACAACCACCTAAGTTGTAACCAAATAAATTTCTGATAAAACTTAATTTTGATGTTAGTTGTTTTAATTTAATTGATTGTGTGTTCTTGCTAAGTTCAATAGCAAGAGAAGATTCTAACTTTAATTGCAGGCTATTCACCCCCTCTAGCCGGTTCAACATGATCTTGTTAGTAGGAGTCCTAGGGCCAATAATGTAATGATTGACTAGGGATATTTTGTATCATATTCTATCATTAAAAGGCATGTTTGGTTATTATACTTACTTTGTATTTGTGCTAAATAACTAAGTATAATAATGCCCTTGTGTAGTAGGTTCTTATCTACATTATATCGATTGGTTGAATCGATAGTGAGATAATATAGAGAACACTATACTAAATTATTCCTAGTCGAGCATTAATATTCAGGGACAATATTAATGCATGGAGACTAGCATGTAGGTCAATTGATGACTTGAGCTCACAAGTCATGGATATGTGATATCAAGTTGACACATGAGTATACATTAGAGAATGTGTACTGAATTGACCCGCCATGAGAAAGCTTCATAGATTGTCATATGAGTGTCATTAACTTTCTCATGTGACTATTGGTATGAATAGTCCTTAGACCTGAAGTCACTACGGTTCCCTACATAAGGAGTTATGTACTTTGGTATCGTCAAACGTCACCCATAACAGGGTGGACTATAAAGGCGATCACTGGGTATATAATGAATTATGCGGAGGGATGTGAGTGATGTAGATGATATCTATCTCTCCCATATGATGGGAGTGATATATGTGGGCCCCTTGATCGAGTAGGACTACTGAAACACATGGTCATGCTCAAATGAGTCAATATGAGATATTGAGCTCATTTGTTTGTGTGAGTCTACTCAGGGATCAAGAAACACAAAGATTGATCGAGGATGACACGATCTATGCCTCATTGGTCAATCTAGATATCGAGGATAGAAGGACAAGGTCATACATTATCATAGTCACGGAGGTTTAGTCAGATCTCGACTTTTCTTGTTACTTAGGTAGCAATGATGCATTGCTAGATGTCGCTCATTGCTTATGTGTCCAAGGTGTTTAGGCGCATTGCCAACGTCATGAGAACCTATTGGGTCACACACTAAGGACATGATGCTTTGGGAAGTCTGAGTGGGATCCTGAGTTGGGAACTCGGGAGATCCGATCGGGAGCTCGAGTTAGGAACTCGGGAGACTAGTTTAGGAGCTCGGGACAGGAGCTCGAGAGACTCGGGTCAGGAGACTTGGTCGGGAGCTCAGGGACTTGGTCGGGAGCTCGAGTTGGGAACTCGAGACACTAGATCAAGAGCTCGAGTTGGGAACTCGAGAGACTAGGTCGGGAGCCCGAGTTGGGAACTCGGCAGACTGGGTCGGCACTCGGCAGAATGGGTTGGAGCTCGACAGACTTGGTCGGGAGCTCGGTGACTTGCTCGGCAGACTTGGTCGGGAGACCTGGTCGGAATCCCGAGAGGCCCGGTCGGAATTGCATGGGGAAATTCATTAAAGTATTTAATGAAGGAAAGAGAAAAGTCTCTATTCATTGGATAAAGAGAAGGTGAAGAGTCACATGAAAAGATGTGCTCTTTATTGGCTTTAATGAAGGGAAGTCAAAGAGACAAAAGACTCTTCATATTCATGGGATGAATATAAAAGAGAGTCTAGTCATTTTGAATGAGGTGTGTGTGAGCTTTCCCTTCTTCCCTTCCTCTCTTCTTCCTCTTCTCCCTCTTGGTCGAAACCTCTTTGGGGTTTTTGGTGTTCTGCGAACTACTTCAAGTTGCTAGCACAACTAAGGTAGTTCTTCCCAGAGTTGAGAGATCGTGTCCATGTGGATACGGATAGAGGCACGAACACTTGAACGTGCAAGAAATCCGACGCATCTTGGACGAGCGGGATAAACGAAAGAGCACGCATCAAAGGTATATCTTCTTTAGAAGTAGATGTAGATCAACTTTGTACGAGTTTTCTTTCGCATGAATTGCTCGAGGGTTTTTGTTTCCGCTGCGTTTTTGTGTTTTGGTGCTGGGAGAACCCAACAGATCTATTATATGAACAATTCACCATGACACGACCAATTATATTAATTTGGGATAAAATCAATTCTACAAAAGTGTTCTTCAACTTTATCATACTGTAAAAATTTATCATTGTGACACCATTTGCACGGACACTTTATTTTATCCTCATTCATAAACTCAACATTACTATAAGTAAAATCTAAAAATTGTTCCAACCCAAGTTTAAACTCATCAGTTAAACTTCGTCGTTAAGGTAAGTTCTTTTTATACATCCAACTTCTTTCTTTCATCATTTTTCTTGTTTCAACTTATTAATATATTAATAAAAACTACTACAAATAAAAGTTAGTACCTTATCAACAACAATAACATAATTAATTGCTATTAAATTTATATAACAATAAGTAATATTATAGTAATGACCTAAAATAGGCAAACAATAATGAGTGTCTCCAAATACACTAAGCTCATGCCTAAATGAGATCTACACAAACAACATTACTATTTCATCAATCAAATAAAAGGGTGCACAAATACATATTTTTGATAAGCTAAATGAATATTACAAACAATCTCATATTTTTGGCAAACTAATTTAATATCTTTACTATCCAAATAAATCATGTGAGGGTGATAATTCTCATCATCCACCCATCAAGAAACCCTTATTCAAATAAGATAAATAACCATGCTGAGGCAAAAATGTAGTCGTCGGCTGGCCATCCTCATCGCTCGATGGTTGGTCGGCCTCAGTGACAGACCAACCTCCTCGCGGCTAGTCTCAATGGCCGACTAGCCTCGAGGGTATGGTAGCCAGCCTCCTCGTGGGAAGCCTGAACTAGTGCCCGATATCAAGGTTGGCAACCATCGCACCTCGTGACCATGACTAGCGGTCGTCATAGTAGATCCGGTCGGTTAGGGAAGGATAAATGAGAGCAGAAAGGTGAGGCATGTGAAAGGAAAGGGGAGGAAGCTTACCGCCGCACCTCTCCAAGCTCTTGTTCGTCGTTGTGGCCAGCGCCATGGGCATTGCCTCATTAGGAGGTATTTTAAAGGATTCGCGGAGTTCGGGGATCAGACAGATTTGGGGGTCGGGGTCAAACACAAACTTGTTATGTTAGGATTTTTGGCGATGAATTATAATTTGTCGGCAAGATCATCGCCAAATTGAAAACGAATCTTAAATTCATCGCCTATAATTCATCGGCGAGGTCGTCACCAATTTGGCGATAAATTTAGGAATCGTTGCCAATTGGCAATGAATTCAGGATTCGTTATTAAATTATTTGATATTCCGGTCGATTTTGGCGAAGTTCTTAAAATTTAGCGGCGAATTCTGAATTAGCCAACAAATTTGAATCCTGAACAATTCTTAAATTTGGCAATGATTTTTAAATTTTGCAACGAATCTAGAATTTGTCACCAATTTGCAACAATTTTTGTGACAATTATAATGTTAGTGACTAATTTTGTGATGAAATATTTTTGTTGCTAATTTAGTGACATATTTATTTTTTATCATAAATTTCTTTGCTAATTAGTGACAATTAAATTTTTTATTGCAAAGGTTGTTGCTAATTAGCAACGATTTTTGTTTCGTCACAAAATTCATCACTAAATTAGTGATTGATTTTTTTAGTGTCACTAGACTTTACTCGGCGAATAGTAAAATCGATGAAATATTGAAGAGTCATCTGTAAGTACCCTAGGTGAGTTTTGATGGGGTCAACCGAGTTAAGTTAGGTCCTATTGTGTTTGATTCCTATGTTTATGTGTGTAGGAGCTTAAGAGCGTAGGAAGTTGAACGGAAGACGCAGAGGTCATGAAGGATGGCACGGGAAGGGAGTCGACGGACTCAGTGCATCCGAGGGACGGGAAGGTCTGCGAAAGAGTGCACCCATGGAGCGAGAAGGATGCACACGACGTCTAAGGGATGAGAAGTCGGGGGAGGCACGCTCGAGGAGAAGGCCGAAGGAGGATTTCAATGAGCCCAACTTTGGAAGGTCCGAGATCACCCAAGAAGACCCGCCAGAAGACTGGTCAGCAAAAAACTGACCAAAGTCAACTCGGGCACACTAGTCAACTCGGGCGCTCGAGAATGGGGCTGCCCTCATTGACTCGAGTGCTTGTGTTCCCGAGTGCCCCAATCAACAGAAGACCCTGAGAAGTCAAAGTTCATCCAGATGTAGTTGTTCGCGACTGTTGTAACACGGATAACCCTGGATCCACGTGTCAGACACCCCCTGGTTGCTAATCAAGTAAACTATTTGTGTCTCTTTTATTTTTATTTTCTTTATTAATCTATTTATATTATTTGTGTGTTACTAACTTCTATCCTTGTTTAAGAAGAACAAAAGAGTGTTTTTTATTTTCAAGGGCAATTCACCCCTCCTTTTGTCGATCGCACCATCACCGACAAGTGGTATCAGAGCTAGGACACTCCAGAAGGACTAACTGTCAACTGAAGCACATACAAAATGGTCGGACTAGTTATTTACTCGCCAAAATTCGAGGGGGAGTTCACTATGTGGAAAAAGCGAATATAGGTATTTTTTAAAATTGACTTTGATCTATTACTAATCATGAAAAATGATTTTGAAGTTCCCAAAGATGTTCATGATAAAGAAAAAGATGAAAGCCTATGGACACAGAAGGAGCAAGCAGAGTTTGTTGCAAATGGGAAAACAAAGTTTCATATGCTAACCATTCTATTGGCGCAACAAGTCAACGATATCAGTGTTAGGATGTATACTAAAAGCTTAGCTTTTATATAAACATCTATATTTTGGAATGAGAATCACATGATCATTGTTTGCATTTTATATTTATTATATGTGTGCATATTGTCTGATACATTACATTGTAGATAACATGGTGTGTGGTTCCTTATGCTTTGGCTGTGGGAAGCCTCATGTATGCTATACTATGTATGAGATCGGATATCTACTTTGCCGTGGGCATGGTTAGCAGATATCAGAGTAATCTAGGACAGGGGCATTGGACTACGATGAAGCATATATTAAAGTACCTGAGAAGGAATAGGGATTATATGTTAGTTTACTAGGCAGATCAATTACTCCCTATGGGTTACACGGATTCTAACTTCCAATCAGATAGGGATAACAGTAAGTCTAGCTCAGGATATGTGTTTACTTTGGGAGGTGGAGCCATAGTATGGAGGAGTATCAAGCAGAAATGTGTTTGCAGACTCCACCATGGAAGCTGAGTATATGGTAGCCTCTAAGGCGACCTAGGAAGTTGTATGGCTTAGGAACTTCTTGATGGACTTAGATGTGATTCCTAGATTGCCCAGAGCTATCACAATTTATTGTGATAAAAGTGGTGCAGTAGGAAACTCGAAGAAACTATTGGTGCAAGATGTATCAGTGATGTCTTCCTTTGTTTTGATGTTTGACAATATATTTAAATTTGTAATATGTGTTAGACAAGGTAAAGGTTAGTCAAAGTGATCAAGGGTTAAACCAAACAGGACCTTATGTTTAGTAGGGTTAACCCAGGATTGATCAAGTTGACAAAGGTTTAGCCAAACAGGATCTGATGTTTGATAGAGTCAACCAGAACCCAGGGTTGGTTAAGGTAACCAAGGGTTAGCCAAACATGACATGATGTTTAGTAGGATGATCAAACCTAAATTAAATCCAGTTAATATACTGAGGTTTAATCAGTTAGAACAAGGGTTAGCTAAACAGGATCTGATGTTTAGCAGAAACCCCAGGGTTGGTTAGTTAGACCAAGGAGTGAGCCAAACAGGACTTGATGTTTAGCAGAAGAGAATTCTAGTCAGGATTAATATAACTAGCAAAAAAATCCTTATCAAGGTAAGGAAATGTCCTAGTTAACATAGGTAATAAGTCCTGGTTTGAGGAATTGGGCACTAAGTCCTAGCCGAGGGTTGGGAACCTAAGACTTGACCAAGGGTTGTGCATGATGTCCTGGTTCGTGAAATTGGGCAATAAGTCTTGGTCGAGGGCTGGCCACCTAAGACCTAACTGAGGCTTGGGCACGAAGTCCTAGTTCGTGGAATTGGGCAATAAGTCCTGGTCGTGGATTGGGCACGAAGACCTGATCGAGGGTTGGGCAATAAGTCCAGGTCGTGGACTGGGCACCGAAGTCCTGATCCGTAAGATTGAGCAAAAGTCCAACTGGAGGAGCCGGGTGGCAACATCTCCTGAGAGGAGTCGGCGAGGGCATGTTCCCCGGGAAGGGAACACTAGGCGTCAGTTTGACCTAGGGTTTCACATGAAATTTAAAGTCAGAACCAATCATAGAGGCTAAGATTATATACTTGTTTGTCTTGTGTTTGTGTATCTTGCAGATACCTAGAGTTGGAGGCAAAGCAGGCGAGCAAACACAAGAAAATAGGTTGTTGGAAAGACTTTCCTGGGCACCTGAATGGAATCTGGCGCCTGAATGTATCAGGCGCTTGAAAGGAAGACTTATCAGCATCACGAAATTCGCGATTCCGGATGATTTTTTTGACCGAATAGAGGCGCCTCTAAGGCCTCTAGGGCGCCCGAGATGAAGCTATAAAAGGAGCTTCGACCCCTCAACTCAGTACAACATTCACAACATGATTCTAAGCAAAGAAAAAGTGCTAGAGATGAAGCTCTGCGACCAAGGAGGCTCCAGGAGGAAGTGCGCTGCACTTCGGACTTCCAGATTGGCCGGATCGTCAACGTTTAATTTAGTTTGCTTTTATTTTATAAGGTTAATTTACTTATTATTTTGGTTGTAAAACTTGCACTGTAAGACGGGTTTCTCCGCCTCCAGAAAGTCTGGAAAGGAGACCATTGGTGTGTTGGATCGGAGAAATTGATAGAGGGGGGGTGAATATTGATATCAAATTTTTTGGAAAACTAAAGAATATACGCAGCCGAAAATAATAGAACAAACGCGAACACAAGTTGGTTTTGTTGGAACTTGGATGGCTAGAGAGGGGGGGTGAATGTAGCCAGACACTTAAACTTTGGCTCCTTTTAAACTTTCCAGCACTTAGATGTTTAGTAGCACAGCGGAAGCAACAAAACATAGTATGCAATAAACTAAACCCTAACTTAAGCACAAGCACAAGAACGCTAACAAGAGGATTTACAAGGTTCGGGGATAACTTGCCCCTACTCCTTGGTGTGCCCTTAAGGTGGGCGATCCCTTGATCGTCGGCAGATCAAGCCCAGAAAAATTCGGATAGTAAGCAACCTCCTTCTCGGTGGAGTAACCTCTCCACAGCGTTTCAAGATGATGAAGTATAAAGTATAGGAAACACAAGAAGGATCTTACTTAGCACTTAGAACCACAAGAACACAAGAAAACTTCTTTGAGCTTCACCTAGCGCAGATCTCACGCAAGACTCTCCTCTTCGTGTCTTCTCGCTGATGGACTCAAGCTTCTTGTTTCTCTTCTCCCAAGTGCCCAAGTAACGGAAGGTTGCTTCAAGGATCACAGTTACTTGCTCAAGATGATAGAACAGCAGATCGCACAAGCAGCACACAAGATGTCGCAAAGTAGTATCGTTGAGTTGCTCTTCATTTGTTCAGTTGTGGAGACTTCTTCGCCACCCAGCGCTTAAGTCCCTCCAATGATCGCAGGTCACCACCTCACTGTAGCCTCCAGCTGCTCACCTGCTAACGCCAGCTACTACTGAGCTCTCCCTGGACTCCCTGAGCTTCCCTCAGCCAAGCTCCAGTCAGCAGCTCCAGTCAGCAGCTCCAGCCGTTGCAACTTGAGATGGCAAATGGACAAACCTGCTCCAAGGAAAGGCTTCCATTGACTCTCCTTGAGTGTTTGAATCCATCCCCGTCACCTACACACTTAATCAGAGCATTAGCACAGCATATCAAGTATAGAATCAAGTATCAGAGATCAAGTGCAGAGAATCAGATGTGTTCAGACGCGATCATAGCGTCTGACAATGCATTTTGAATTAAAGTGATTGGTCACCGGACCGATCAGAGAGCCTCCTGATCGGTCACCAGACCGATCAGGTTGGGTTCAGACCGATCAGGCTCCATCCTGATCGGTCCCCAACGCTCAATCAGAAATCGCGATTTCTCTGGGACTCTCCTGGACCGATCACCAGACTGATCCCAGGTTGTGGATCGATCACCAGACCGATCCACCCCTTTGCCGGGCGATTTCTGAGCTTCGTAGTCCAACCCTCCTGATCGGTCACCAGACCGATCAGGCCATGCTCAGATTGATCAGGCTCCATCCTGATCAGTCATAGTGAGGAACTCGCGACACTTGATCGTTCTCCAGAACGGTCTGAACAGTGTTCTAGATCGGTCACCAGACTGATCAGGAGCAGATCAGTGAGATTCCCAAAAACCTACTGGATGCTCCCTGATCGGTCACCGAACCGATCAGGAGCAGAGCAACAGGGGAACTCAACTCACTTGTGGGCTCCCTGATCGGTCACCAGACCGATCAGGAGCTGTGCAGTGAGTGAAACGCATACTCCCTGATCAGTCACCAGACCGATCAGTCATCGTTGGATCAGTCACTAGACCGATCCATGAAGGAGCACCGTGCCAACATCCCTGATCGGTCACCAGACCGATCCAGGGGCTCCAACCTAGCCCAACAAGCTAGGGTTTCACCCAACCTAGCCCTCCAAGCTAGGACCTGACCCTCCAAGTCAGGATTTCATCCAACCTAGCCCTCCAAGCTAGGACCTGGCCCTCCAAGCCAGGACTTTTTCACCTAGCCCTCTAAGCTAGGACTTTTCACCTAACCTCCAAGTTGAGACTTTTCACCTAACCCTCCAAGTTAGGACTTTTCACCTAGCCCTCCAAGCTAGGACTTTTCACCCAACCCTCCAAGTTAGGACTTTTCCACACCTAGCCCTCCAAGCTAGGATTTTTCACACCTAACCCTCCAGGTTAGGACTTTTCCACACCTAGCCCTCCAAGCTAGGATTTTCCACACCTAACCCTCCAGGTTAGGACTTTTCCACACCTAGCCCTCCAAGCTAGGATTTTCCACACCTAACCCTCCAGGTTAGGACTTTTCATCAAACCTAGTCCCACTAGGTATGCCTAGTCCACGACCAGGACTTAATCATAATCATAATCATCAACCTAAACTAAAATCCGTGTCAACACCAAAACAACAATCAGGGTCAGACTGCATCAACAGGTCTTACTTGGTTCGGAGTCGAGGTCGGCTCCTACTCCAAGGCCCACGGTCCTTGACCGTTTACTTTGGGCAATTCTATAGTCGTAAAAAGAGTTTTACAAATTGAGTATAGAAATAGAACTGAAAATTAAACTTGCAACACTTTTCGTTACCTACGCCCGAGGTGGATCGAATTTCAGAGCAGAGGGTCATCGTCGGCGCTGGAATCTCAAAGTTGGAGCGTGTCGGAGCGTAGTTCTTGAACTAAAGTGCTTGGAGCGTTGTGAATGATATTTTTTGAAGCCTTGGGGGTGAACCCCTTTTATAGCACCCATGGGGGCGCCTGTGTCGATGGGGGCGCCTGTGTCGATGGGGGCACCTACACGTGGCCTTTCCTACGCGATCTCTTATCCGTAGGGGCGTCTGAGCTGATGGGGGTGCCCGTATGGTCCCGGGAGCTTGAGCTGAGTATGTCCAGAGGCTTCATGGCAGTTTTGCTTCGCTTGCTTTGGTTTAACCTTCAACTGGGGCACCCGTATCCATACGGGCGCCTAGCCCCAGTGAGGCGCCTCACTCCGTTGAGGTGCCTCAGCTGCCAAAAACTAGTCCTTCGATCCCTACAACCAAGGTTAGTTCCAACACAAAAAGAAGCAAACATGTTAGCCATTATTTACAGCCTAAGCTATCTTGGTTCTGACTTTGGGTTTCCAAAATGGAACCCTAGGTCGAACCGACGCCTACTATTCCCTTTGTAGGGGGAACACGTCCTCACCTACTCCTCTAAGGAGAGTTTACCTTTTGCTAATCGGCTCCTCCGGTTGGAGTTTTTCCCAATCCACCTGACCATGTCTTCGTGCCCAACTTCCGGTCAGGTCTTCTTGCCCAACTTCCGGTCAGGTCTTCGGTGCCCAACCCTTTGCCAGGACTTCTTGCCCAGTCCTCGACCAAGACTTCTTTGCCCAACTTCCGGTCAGGTCTTCTTGCCCAGTCCTTGACCAGGACTTCTTGCCCAGCTCTTTGTCAGGACTTCTTGCCTAGTGTACCTAGGACTTTTCCTACACACTCAATAAGCTTGTTAGATCACAATGACACCTTAACTTCTGAACCCTCTTCCATTATCAAAACATAGGTTTGACTTAGGTGCTTCCTGCACCAACAATCTCCCCCTTTTTGATTTATGGCAACACGGTTCAAAAAGTTAAGTTAAAAAACATATAACAAGCAACGTATTTTTAAAATATTTAGTTTCCTCCCCCTGAAGTGAAAATTCTCCCCCTGAGTTTTTCAAAGTTGTGTGGGTTTTGTAAACCTTCTAAGTGCTTTCGATTTTTGTAAGGTTTTCATGCTTAGCAAAGATTTCCAGAAAGTTTTTGCATACTTAGAAAGTTTTCAAAAAAAAGTTTTCCATACTTAGAAAAATTTTCAGAAAAAGTTTTACACATTATACTTAGAAAATTTTCAGAAAAAAATATTCCACTTTATACTTAGAAAATTTTGAGAAATTTTTTTTACTTAATACTTATAAAATTTTTAGAAAAAATTTTCACTTTATACTTAGAAAAAAAATTTCACTTTATACTTAGAAAATTTTCAGGAAAATTTTTTTCACTTTATACTTAGAAAATTTTCAGAAATTTTTTTTAAGCATTTTCGTTATTTACTTTACTTTTTGAAAAAGTGATAAAAGTTTTGAAAAATAAAAAATTTAAATTAAAAAATTTCTTTTCTCTTTTCCTTCTCTCCCCCTTTGCCATTTATCAAAAAATTAATTATGGCAAAAAAATTAGAGCACAAAAACATGAAGTTCTGTATTGAACCAACTCTATAAACTGGACCAAACCAAATTAAATCATTCTTTTTCGGGTCCTGACTAACCCAGTTAGCTGTAGGACCGGTGTCGTCGATAGAGGGGGGTGAATATCGATCGTAAAATCTTCGCGGTAAACTTCATAAAACTTTCGATCGTTCTAGACTCAAAGCGTTAGTAGCACAGCGAAAAATAAAACAAAAAGAATAAAAGACAACACAGCGCACGCGGGATTTTTTACTTGGTTCCCAACCCCCCAGGGTCAGTACATCCAAGGCCTAAGCACAGGAACACCCATCCACTATTGGTCTCCTTTCCGAACTTTCCGGAGGCGGAGAAACTCATCTTATAGTGCAGTAATTACAATCAAAATATAAGAAATTAAATGCAGAATAATTAAAGCAAACCAAAATGAGATGGTCGAAGACTCGGCCAATCTGGACTTCCGAAGTGTCGCACACTTCCTCCTGGAACCTCTCGGTCGTAGAGCCTCGTCGTTAGCGTGTTTTCATTGCTTGGAAAGCTTAGAATCGTGTCTGGAAGTTGTTTCTGAAGCTGAAGGGTCAAAGCCCCTTTTATAAGCTTCATACGGGCGCCTGTGTCGATGGGGGCGCCCTATAGGGCTTGGTCAAACCTTATCCCCATGCCGAACTCATCACAGCTGATAAAACCTTTGACCAGGGCGCCCTGGACCTCCTAGGCGCCTAAATGAAAGCTTATCTCTGCTTCGAACTCGTAGCAGTAAATACAGCTTTCAACTTGGGCGCCTGTATCATCTCGGCCACCTGAATGGAAGCCTGTTCTGCCTTGCTTCACCGAACCTGGTTTTCTTCTTTGACCTAGGCGTCCCCATCAATAGGGGCGCCTGGATCCTTTTGGGCACCCCCATTAATGGGGGCACCTAGCTTGGCTAGGTTCTAGCCCAGTTTTTTCCTTGCTTTGTCTTTTATTCTTGGTACCTGCAAGATACATAAATACAAAGCAAATATACACATATTCTTAACCTTTAGGACTTGGTTCTGACTTTGGATTTCCATGAAACCCTAGGTCGAACTGACGCAAGTTCCCACCCCCGAGAACGCGCCTTTCACCTACTCCTTTCAGGAGATGGTTGCCACCCAGTCCATTCGGGTGGACTTTTGCTTAGCTTCTGATACTCTCGGATCTCGAGACGTCCGAACCTCGACCCATCTCTACTTCTGTCGTTAGTCATCGCTCAGCTAAGTTGCTCAATCCCTCGGGCCAAGACTTCGTGCCCAAACCCTAAGTCCAGGACTTCGGTGCCCAACTCTCGGCCAGGTCTTCATGCCCAATTCCTCGAACCATGTCTTCGGTGCCCAACCCTCGGCTAGGACTTAGTGCCCAATTCCTCGAACTAGGTCTTCGTGCCCAACCCTCGATCAGGTCTTAGGTGCCCAACCCTCGTCCAGGACTTAGTGCCCAATCTATGATCAGGACTTCGTGCCCAATTCTTCGAACCAGGACTTATTGCCTAGGTTTACTAGGATTTTCTTTCACTTTGATACTCTTCCTTTGCTCACCCTTCCCTTGTTCAATATATCACTGACTTAAGTATATTGTCAAACATTAAAACACTTAAAGGAGGACATCACTGATGCAACTTGCACGAACATTAGCTACTTACTAACTGTCATGAATAGTAGCTTTCACTAGGGTTAGTCAAGTTAAGTGATCTGATCAAGTTAGATTTTCTAAGCATGACACTTAACCTGATTGCTGTTCAATTGGTATTTATTGCCCCAATTACTACAGATGCACTAACTTAAAGTATCTTGAATCAAGGCATAGACCTAAGCATCTCAACCTAGTCTAGGTTATCAATCAAAAGTACCCTAAGGTGCTCGTGAGATGCTGGCTTCTAGATCAATAGGTGCATGCAGTTCTAGGGTTAGGGCCTAAACTAAGTCTATTTGTGAAAAGCCCTAGTTTTGAAGGGGGTAAGTTTTTTAAAAAAAACTAAGTTGAAAAAAAATCATTTTAAATTTCAAGACTTTGATAAAAGAAATGATTTTTCACAAAAAAAAGTTAATTAAAAGACCAAAAAAACATGTAGAGCAGTCCTATTCTACTAAGCATAACCCTAACTGTCTTCTTAGTGAGCTAAACTCAAACTCAGGTAAGGGTTTGGTAAAAATATCAGCTAGGTTTGACTTTGAGTCCACATGTTTAAGGATTATTTCACCCCTGGCTACATGATCCCTTACAAAGCGATGTTTAACTTCTATATGCTTTGTTCTTGAGTGTTGAATTGAGTTTTTAGTTAGATTGATTGAGCTTATATTATCAATATAAACTTGGGGTTGGGTGTAATCAAGCTGGAAGTCCTTAAGAGTGTGCATCATCCATAAGAGTTGTGCCACACACTCTCCTAAAGCAACAGATTCTGCTTCGGTTGTCGATAGGGCTACACAGTGTTGCTTTCTACTGCACCAACTGACTAGATTATTTCCTAAAAGTTGGCAGCTTCCACTTGTACTTTTTCTATCTAGTTTGCATCCAGCATAATAAGAATCAGAGTATCCTGACAATTCAATGGTGGAAGTCCTAGGATACCAAATCCCTACATTTAGGGTGCCCTTAATGTATCTAAGTACTCTTTTTAGGGCTGCTAAGTGTGTTTCCTTAGCACAGGTTTGGTATCTAGCACACATTCCTACAGAGAATAGGATATCAGGTCTGCTAGCTGTAAGGTAAAGTAGACTTCCAATCATACTTCGGTATAGCTTATGATCTATAGGTTTACCTTCAGGGTCACTATCAATCTTGACATTTGTGGCCATAGGGGTACTTATACTTTTGGAGTTATCCATTTTAAATTTCTTTATTAACTCTTTAGCATATTTTGACTGGTGAACAGAGTTACCATCCCTGGTTTGCTTAATTTGCAGTCCTAAGAAGAAATTGAGCTCACCAACTAAGCTCATTTCAAATTCATTTTCCATTATTTTTACAAATTCTTTTAAAAAGTTCAAGTTGGTGGATCCGAAAATTATGTCGTCAACATAGATTTGGGCAATGAAAATGTCTTTTTCTAAGGTTTTAACAAAAAGGGTGGAATCAATTTATCCTTGGTTAAATTTCTTAGAAATAAGGTAAGTTGATAGGCGTTCATACCATGCTCTAGGTGCCTATTTTAATCCATAAAGAGCCTTTTTAAGTTTGAAAACGTGGTCAGGTTTTTCTAGGTCGTCAAACCCTGGGGGTTGTCCTACATAGACTTCTTCTTTGATGAACCCATTTAAAAAGGCTGACTTAGCGTCCATTTGGTAGAGTTTGAACCCTCTATGGGCTGCAAATGCTAACAACATTCCAATTGACTCATGTCTGGCTACTGGGGCATAGGTTTGATTATAGTCTAATCCTTTGACTTGACTGAACCCTTTTGCTACTAAGTGGACTTTATTTCTAACTATTTCCCCTTGGTCATTTAGTTTGATCCTAAACACCCACTTAGTATCTATAATAGATTTGCCCTCAGGTTTAGGTACTAGTTCCCAGACTTGGTTTCTCTCAAATTGGGCTAATTCCTCTTACGTAACTATGATCCAATCAGGATCAGATAAGGCTTCCTCTATAGTCTTAGGTTCAATTTTTGAAATTAGTGTGATCTGACTAAGATTTCTATAGGAAGACCTAGTTCTGACTCCTAAGGTTGGATCACCCACAATTTGATCAGAAGGGTGACTGAGTCTGGGTTTCTTGGTTCTTTTAGAACTTGGTTCAGCCTCAGGTCTGGCTGGACGATTTGGTTCAGTATATCGTTCAACTACTTAGGTTGGTTCAATTATTGGTTCAGTTGATGCAGTAGTTGGTTCAAGAGTTAGTTCATTTAGAGGTTCAACTTGTGGTTCAATTGATGGTTCATTTGTTTGTTCATTCTCTTCGTGATTAGTATTTGATTGGTTTAGGTTTTGGTTATTAGATTTTGGATTAGTCTCCTCATCAAAGATTAAATTTGTTGTTTCTTCAATTTTATTAGTTTGTTTATTGTAGACCCTATAAGCCCTACTTGTTGTTGAATATCCTAAGAATATTCCTAGAGTTGACTTAGACTGAAATTTACCTAGATAGTCCTTGGTGTTTAGGATATGGACTTTGCACTCGAAGACCCTTAGGTAATGTAGGTTTGGATGTCTATGGTAATATAGTTCATAGGGAGTTTTATTATGTCATTTATTAATTAGAACCCTATTTTGGATATAGCAAGCCGTACTAATTGCTTCCGCCCAGAACTGGTTAGCTAGGTTAAATTCATTGTGCATTGTCCTAGCGGCTTCCTGTAGAGTTCTATTCTTTCTTTCTACTATCCCATTTTGCTAGGGGGTTCTAGGACAGGAAAATTCATGAATATATTTTACAGAATTCTCAAAGTCTCCCCCGTGATCACTCTTAAGTGTTTTGATTTTGGTATCATTTTGATTTTTGATTATCTTGCATAGGTCAATAAACAGGTTTAGGGTTTCATCCTTGGTTTTTAGGAACCTAACACAGGTAAACCTAGAGTAATCATCGATAATAACTAAGCAGTACCAGTTTTCGCTTAGTGACCTGGCTCCATGTGAATCAAATAGGTCAAGGTGCAGGAGCTCAAGTGTGGTTTGGGTTAAGTCTGATTGAATTGGCTTGTGATTAGACTTGGTTTGTTTACCTTGGTTACATGAGTTACATATCGTGTTTTCATAGTTCTTAATTTTTGGTACCCCTTTTATTAGACCAAGTTGAGTAACTTTAGAAATTAGTCTAACATTAGTGTGACCTAATCTCCTATACCAGAGGTTGGATTCTTCTAATAGAGTCAGGAGGCATTTTGGTATTAATGGTAGATTGACAGTGTAAACATTATTTTTCCTAGTACCTGATAAGTACCATTGTGTTGATTATTTTAATTGCTAAAATCCATGTTTGACCCATGTTTTACTTGCTTAATTATGATTTTACCCTAGGTTTTAGAACTTACCTTTATTTTGGACTTGATTGCAAATTTACACTTATTTGAATTATTTGGCCACTAATTTGTGATCTAATTTTTGTAGGCATGAAGGGTTCATGGACCTAGGGCATATTGGGTCAAACTTGAGTCGGAAGTGGACCCGGATCGAGTTATCAAGTTTCGGATTAATCCGGGCTGTCCGATTCAAAAGCGGCTAGATCTGAGCCATCCGGGACCATCTGAAGCAATCCGAGCTAGGGTTAGGGTTGATCAAGCATTCTGATCAAGATCTGAAGGTTTCATCCCAATCAGAGCTAAATCAACCGTTGGATTAAGCTTGGAGGGCTCTAGATCGTCCATTCAAAGATAGGTTGATCTGGACCATCCGTTGCACATCTGGAGGATCTGAGCTACCACGAGGTAGATCCTGACCCCAGACCATCATCATCAAAGTTTGGCTCAAATCAGAGCAAGATCAGCCGTTGGATTTCCTCTGATCAATCTGGGTCGTCCATTGCTAGCTACTTAATCAAATTTCGCCCCAGCCTTCTCCTTCGTTGCGTCTCCGCCGCAGCTCTTCTTTTTCAGCGTGTTCTTCGTTTTCTTTGGTAGTTCTTCAATCCAAGGGGCGCGACCACCTCAACTTTCATCCTAGATCAAGATTTGAATCCTTGGGGATAGTTTCTTTGGAAAATTCAGCTCAATTTGTGCCGGAACAGGGACTGTTTGAGGGTTTCGGCAGTTCTTCAGTCCGATCAATCGTTTCTCATCCACGATCAATTTCCGAGCGTCTGAGCCACTTGTAGGGGTTCTCAGGTGAGCTCAGACGATTCCCAAATCATCATCGCAGCTCCATCAGTTGAGATAGAGTGAATCGGATTGCAAATTCCAGCTAAGCGCAGATTTGAGCAGAGTCGACTTCAGAGATGATTTCCCACTGATTTGCTGAGCCTAGGGGTTCGAAGCCAGCTCTTGCTTGACGACCAAGAAGATCTTGAGCTAGGGAAGGGTTGAGACTTAGTTATTTAGCTAATTTTAGTTGTTTGTAGCTGTAATTTCCATTACTGCTTTAGTTTCGTTTCTGTTTTGGTTTCAGATTGGTTAACTTCGTTTACTACATTGTTACAGATTAAATTAGTTTCAATTCTGCAATAGTATCAGATAGATTGTTTGTTACTGAGTTTTCAGATTTAATTTCAGTTCATTTCCTTGCGTATCAATGCTGTCCTGTTCTACTTCTGCAATTTTCAGTTATATCTGCTGCGTATCAGTTCTTGGGCTGCTGCGTATCAAACCTTTATTTGCATCAAGTTAGTTTTAGTTTTATGTTCTGAAATTGCATCGCATCTTGTTTCATTTAAACAACACTCTATTTCTGCAATTCTGTATTAGCTGTTTTCTGCATTTCGGTTTCCAATTCTGCCATCCAATTTTAATTTCTGCAATCCATCAAATATCTCTCAAGTATCAGTTTCTGAAATTGTGTATCAAGAGAGCATTGTTTGCTGGATTTCCCTCTGTATTCATTTTTGAATTCTGCAATTCCATCAGTAGCTGCAATTGTTTTCCATAGCCTGCTGATCAGTTAGCATTGAGCTTCAATCACATTTCTGCATTGTTTTAGTTTGGATAGGCTGAAGTTTTTATCAGTAAGATCTGAGTTGGAACTATATGTAGGACCGGTGCCGTCGATAGAGGGGGGGGTGAATATTGACCGTGAAAATCTTCGCGAGAACTTTGTTTGTAAAACTACTCAGATCGTTAGTGCAGCGGAAAATAAAAACAAAAAGAACACAGGTACACAGCGGATTTTTACTTGGTTCCCGACCCCCCAGGGTCAGTACATCCAAGGCCTATGCATGGGAACGCCCGTCCACTATTGGTCTCCTTCCCGGACTTTCCGGAGGCGGAGAAACCCGACTTACAGTGCAATATTATAATCAAAAGGTAATGAAAAGTAATTGCAGGATAATTAAAGCAAACCGAATTGAACAAGTTTGAAACTCGGCCGATCTGGACCTCCGAAGTGCCGCGCACTTCCTCCTGGAGCCTCCCGGTCGTAGAACCTCGTTTCTAGTGTGTTGCCGTCGGTCAGAATGCTTGGAATGGTTCTTGGAAGTCGTGTCTGTAGCAAAGGGGTCGAAGCCCCTTATATAGTCCTCCTGGGGGCGCCCTGGACCCTGGGGGCGCCCCGGAAGACTCAGTCAAACTTTATCCCTGCGCCTACCTCGCCGCAGGTAATAAGATCATTGACCAGGGCGCCCCCGTGAGGGCTTATCCTGTGTTCTGACTTTAAAACAGCAAAACAGCTACGAATCCGGGTGCCCCGGACGCTCCGGGCGCCCCGCTTGACACCTGTTTTGCCTGCTTCACGTTTACTGCCTGTTTAGTACTGCCTGGGGGTGCCCCCACTGCTGGGGGCGCCCTGGTTGCATGGGGGCGCCCCCCTTGCTGGGGGCGCCCCCTTAAAGCCTGCAAACCATGTCTTTTACCTAGTTTACCTGCTTTGTCTCCGGTTCTTGATACCTGTAAGATACACAAACACAAAGCATAGATACATATAATGTTAGCCTTAAGGACTTGGTTCGGACTACGGATTTGCACGAAACCCTAGGTCGAACCGGCACGAGTCCCTATCCCCGAGAACTTGCCCTTCACCTACTCCTTTCAGGAGACGGTTGCCACCCAGCCCTTCGGGTGGACTTTTGCTTAACTTCCGATACCTCCGGACCTCGAGACGCCCAAACCCTGACCCGTCTCTACTCCTGTCCTTAGTCATCGCTCAGCTAAGTTGCTCAGTCCCTCGGACCAAGACTTCATTCCCCAGCAGTCCTTCGCCAGGTGCCTAGCAGCCCTTCGCTAGGTCTTCTATGCCTAGCAGCCCTTCGCTAGGTGCCTAGCAGCCCTTCGCTAGGTCTTAAGGTTTCGATACCTAGCAGCCCTTCGCTAGGTTCCTAGCAACCCTTCGCTAGGTCTTAAGGTTTCGATACCTAGCAGCCCTTCGCTAGGTGCCTAGCAGCCCTTCGCTAGGTGCCTAGCAGCCCTTCGCTAGGTCTTAAGGTTTCGATACCTAGCAGCCCTTCGCTAGGTGCCCAGTAGCCCTTCACTGGGACTTAGGGTTTTGATGCCTAGACTAACTAGGACTTTTCTTCAGCTTTGGTTGCTTCTTTCTTACTCCCCCTTTGTCTCTTCATTATATCACTGACTTAAGTATATTGTCAAACATTAAAACACTTAAAGAGGAATATCATTGATGCAACTTGCACCAACAATCTCCCCCTTTTTGATGTTTGATAATAACTTAAGTTAGATTGGTTTAAGGGGCTAACTTACTATCCTTAGGAAAAAATTGACTTTTGTTTTGAACATATTTTTGGTCCTCTAGGAAAAATAAGAAAAAATTTCTAACTTAAGCATACCTCTCCCCCTTTGTCATACATAAAAAAAAACAAGAAAATACTTGCACCAACAATGAGAAATTTTGGTTCTTTTTGAAAATACTTGGTGCAGAAATTTTGAAAGCATTGTATTTTGAATGATATATTGTAATTTTTTTTTAAAATAGTGCATAATTTTGAAAAAGATGTTATGCGCTTTGAAACGTACAAGTACTTTAAAAAGGATCTTTAACAACATGCAAGTACTTTTGAAAGAATTTTTTTTTTTTGAAAAATATAAAGTACTTGTCTATTTTGCAAGTACTAACTATTTTTGAAAGAGATGAGACTTTGAGAAATATAAGTAATTTTTGAAACATAATATTTTACTTGACTAAGTTTCTTTTCCAGTCTAACACAATCCTGAGAAACTTTGTTGACTACAAGGACATTTTCCTAAGTGTCCTGGAAATTTTTCAAAGTCAAGTAAGTATTAATCGAATTTTGAAAAATGTAAAGATTTTTCAAACTCAAGATATTATTTCAAATTGATCAAAATCAGATAATAGTAAAAAAATTTTTAATTGATAGTATTTTAAAATAATACTTATGTTTTCAACAGGACTTGAAAGATACCGCGCATGAAAACATTTGAAATATTCAATAATTCTTTTAATTTGACCTCCCCCTAAACTTGACTCAGTCCTGGGAAGCTTGTTGACCACAAGTACTCTTCCTCTGAGTCTTAAGGTTTGATTCAGATCAAAAGAATAATCTAATAATTTTTTAAAATAAATAATTTAATACTTGTCAGAATGTTGACTCAGACTCCCCCTAAAACTGACACGTCCTAGGAGTCCTTTTAGATCATGAAGTGGACCTTCCTCTGTGTCTTTAGGGTTTATCAAAATCAAACAAGACAGATAAATTTTACAACATAAACCTTTTTCGAAAAACACAAGTGATAACGATTTAAAGCTCAGTTTTTGAAAAGTATTTTCAAATAATAGTAATTTTTACAGTGTAGTTTTCGAAATCAAAAGAAATAAAAATCACTCCCCTGTATCCGATACTGTTTGACTCTATATAAGTGCCTTAAGGAACTTTAGTGTTGTCCTAAGAGACTTGTGTCTAATTGAGTGAGTCAAGCAATTTTTAAAAGGATATACTTTTTGAAAAATGTATTATCAATATAATCAATCAGACAAGCATGAATTCCTAAAAACATTATTATGTTGAAACACTATTTTGAAAATATATGTTTAGGAAAATATTCTAATGATTTTGAAAAATAATTTTGAAAGATACATTTCTCAATTTATTAGTCCTTAACATCTCACCCATTTTAGATGTATCAATACATCAAGCATGGTTGCCTTATAGGTGTATTGTGAGATGCTTGAATCATTTTTCTTAATTTATTATTAACTCTAAGATTTAATTGAAGCTTGTGTTAGATTTGAATTTGTCAAGAGGTAACTTGAATTTGAATTTCAAAAATTGGCTTCCAGGTCTTGGCGAGGCACTAGGCCTTCTTTGGCCGTAGCCTTATTGGATCATCAACCCTTTCCTTGACAAAGCCTTTTAATGAAATTTCATTTTCAAAATTACTTTTTGAAAAATTCTGGTCTAACTAGTTTGGGTCTTGGATCGGTAGCTTCGGCTAGTTCCGCCAAGATGGTTCCCTAACGTACTATCATCTCACCTCCACCCAATACTAGGTTGATCAAGTTTCAATTATTCTTTTTCCTATAGCCGTTCTAAATTATGCATAAAATTTAAATATGAATGACATGTCATATATTTAAACAAAATAGCAAATGCATGGCATGACAATTATGCATGTACCAAACAAGTCCAAAGCATTTTAATTACGTTTCTAAAAATGTATCAAATTCCCGATTTGATACATGTCGTGTGAACCAGCGAATATGTCAACCCACTTTGACATATTTAATTTTATTAAGTTAATTGTTGCAGTTTGGGTAAGGTTTTAGTTTAGTTCGAGTTTAAGTTATTTAAGGATTAATTGAAGATTATAATGATTAAGGATTAATTAATTGATGTTAAAGTTGAATTAATTTGAATTATTTTGACTTGTTTAAGATTTAATTAATTAATTTGAATTATTTAAGATTTACTTAATTTGAATTATTTAATATTTAATTAATTTGAATTTGAATTATTCAGAATTAATTAATTCGAATTTGAATTATTAATATTTAATTAATTTGAATTTGAATTATTAAGAATTAATTAATTTGAATTTGAATTATTAATATTTAATTAATTTGAATTTTGAATTATTAAGAATTAATTAATTCGAATTTGAATTATTAATTTTTAATTAATTTGAATTTTGAATTATTAAGAATTAATTAATTTGAATTTAAATTATTAATATGTAATTAATTTGAATTTTGAATTATTAAGAATTAATTAATTCGAATTTGAATTATTAATATTTAATTAATTCGAATTTTGAATTATTAAGAATTAATTAATTCGAATTTGAATTATTAATATTTAATTAATTCGAATTTAATTAAGATTTAACTAAGATTTAATTTTGAATTTAATTAAGATTTAATTTTGAATTTTAATTAAGATTAAGATTTAATTTTGAATTTAATTACGATTTAATTTTGAATTTAATTATGATTTAATTAAGATTTAATTTTGAATTTAATTAAGATTTAATTTTGAATTTAATTAAGATTTAATTAAGATTTAATTTTGAATTTAATTAAGATTTAATTAAGATTTAATTTTGAATTTAATTAAGATTAAGATTTAATTTTGAATTTAATTAAGATTAAATTAAGATTTAATTTGAATTTAATTAAGATTTAATTTGAATTTAATTAAGATTTAATTTGAATTTAATTAAGATTTAATTCGAATTAAGATTTAAGTTAATTTAATTGAGGTTATAATGATTAATTAATAATTGTGGGTTTAAATTCATCATTTTCATTATTTCGAAAATTTCTTCTTCATCTTTATCTTTCTTTTCAAGTTTTTCTAATAATTTTGATTTATTTGAATTTTTGTAATTTTTATTGACTATGGCCCTAATCTTAGAAAATTCTATCTCCTCCTCAAGATTAGATTTTTCTATATCCTCACAGTAGGTGGAGTAGAATGGGCCAGTAGTTAAAGTTTGATAATAATATTCAATATTATCTATAACTAAGTTATCATCTAGGAGGATTTTATCTTTATTATCCTCAAGAATATTTTCAACAAAATCTTCTTTATCCTCAAGAATATTAATAATTTTAGGGTCATCTTTAAGGTTTTCAAATTTGAATTCGGAGTTATCCTTAGAATTTTCAAATTTGAATTTCGAATTATCCTTAGGATTAATTTTGTCTGAATTAAAATTATCAGAACTAATTTTATCAGAAAAATTATCAGGATTAATTTTATTAGATAAATTATCAGAATTAATTTTATCAAATAAATTATCAAAATTAATTTTATCAGATAAATTATCAGGATTAATTTTATCACATAAATTATCAGAATTAATTTTATCAGATAAATTATCAGGATTAATTTTATCAGATAAATTATCATAATTAATTTTATCAATTTCTGAATTGATATTTTGAATTAAACAATTAATTTCTGATATTTTGGTCATATTCACGTTTTGTAATTTAACATGCAAAAAGTTAATTTTATTATGCAGTAAATCTAATTTATCAGAAGAATTAACTACTTTATCACATGGTAGTGCAGGAACTTGTAAAATTTTTGGAACATAAATTTTTCGTACCTTTGCCGGACATTTGTTTTTGTAGTGTCCGAATTTTTCGCACTTGAAGCATCTGATATGGCTTTTATCTCTCCGGACTCCTGGCGCTGGTGCTCCCTTTGCCGCCAGTGATGAACGATTTTTATGAGTAGGGCACTGATTTTTATAGTGCTCTCTCTCCCTGCATGTGAAACAAATAATATGCAATTTAAAATTAGACATTAAAAAAATGTACCTGATTCACCCTTGGGCTCCCCCTCAACTCCTAGCGTCGTTGCTCCATCGGCGGTTAGTCCGGTGAAGAGCAACCTGGCTTTGATACCAATTGTAGGACCGGTGTCGACGATAGAGGGGGGGGTGAATATCGACCGTGAAAATCTTCGCGAGAACTTCGTTTGTAAAACTACTCAGATCGTTAGTGCAGCGGAAAATAAAAACAAAAAGAACACAGGTACACAGCGGATTTTTACTTGGTTCCCGACCCCCCAGGGTCAGTACATCCAAGGCCTATGCACGGGAACGCCCGTCCACTATTGGTCTCCTTCCCGGACTTTCCGGAGGCGGAGAAACCCGACTTACAGTGCAATATTACAATCAAAAGGTAATGAAAAGTAATTGCAGTATAATTAAAGCAAACCGAATTGAACAAGTTTGAAACTCGGCCGATCTGGACCTCCGAAGTGCCGCGCACTTCCTCCTGGAGCCTCCCGGTCGTAGAACCTTATTTCTAGTGTGTTGCCGTCGGTCAGAATGCTTGGAATGGTTCTTGGAAGTCGTGTCTGTAGCAAAGGGGTCGAAGCCCCTTATATAGGCCTCCTGGGGGCGCCCTGGACGCTGGGGGCGCCCCGGAAGACTCGGTCAAACGTTATCCCTGCGCCTACCTCGCCGCAGGTGATAAGATCATTGACCAGGGCGCCCCGGACGCTCCAGGCACCCCCATGAGGGCTTATCCTGTGTTCTTACTTCGAAGCAGCTAAACAGCTACGAATCCGGGCGCCCCGGACGCTCCGGGCGCCCTGCTTGACACCTGTTTTGCCTGCTTCACGTTTACTGCCTGTTTAGTACTACCTGGGGGCGCCCTGGTTGCATGGGGGCGCCCCCCTTAAAGCCTGCAAACCATGTCTTTTACCTAGTTTACCTGCTTTGTCTCCGGTTCTTGATACCTGTAAGATACACAAACACAAAGCATAGATTCATATCATGTTAGCCTTAAGGACTTGGTTCATACTTCGGATTTGCATGAAACCCTAGGTCGAACCGGCACGAGTCCCTATCCCCGAGAACTCGCCCTTCACCTACTCCTTTCAGGAGACGGTTGCCACCCAGCCCTTCGGGTGGACTTTTGCTTAGCTTCCGATACCTCCGGACCTCGAGACGCCCAAACCCTGACCCGTCTCTACTCCTGTCCTTAGTCATCGCTCAGCTAAGTTGCTCAGTCCCTCGGACCAAGACTTCATTCCCCAGCAGTCCTTCGCCAGGTGCCTAGCAGCCCTTCGCTAGGTCTTCTATGCCTAGCAACCCTTCGCTAGGTGCCTAGCAGCCCTTCGCTAGGTCTTAAGGTTTTGATACCTAGCAGCCCTTCGCTAGGTGCCTAGCAGCCCTTCGCTAGGTCTTAAGGTTTCGATATCTAGCAGCCCTTCGCTAGGTGCCCAGTAGCCCTTCACTGGGACTTAGGGTTTCGATGCCTAGACTAACTAGGACTTTTCTTCAGCTTTGGTTACTTCTTTCTTACTCCCCCTTTGTCTCTTCATTGTATCACTGACTTAAGTATATTGTCAAATATTAAAACACTTAAAGAGGAATATCATTGATGCAACTTGCACCAACAATCTCCCCCTTTTTGATGTTTGACAATAACTTAAGTTAGATTGGTTTAAGGGGCTAACTTACTATCCTTAGGAAAAAATTGACTTTTGTTTTGAACATATTTTTAGTCCTCTAGGAAAAATAAGAAAAAATTTCTAACTTAAGCATACCTCTCCCCCTTTGTCATACATCAAAAAAAACATGAAAATACTTGCACCAACAATCAGAAATTTTGGTTCTTTTTGAAAATACTTGGTGCAGAAATTTTGAAAGCATTGTATTTTGAATGATATATTGCAATTTTTTTTTAAAAAAGTGCATAATTTTGAAAAAGATGTTAGGCGCTTTGAAACGTACAACTACTTTAAAAAGGATCTTTAACAACATGCAAGTACTTTTGAAAGAAATTTTTTTTTTGAAAAATATAAAGTACTTTTTTGGAAAATGCATAACTTAAAAAAAATATTATTTTGGAAAATATAAATATTATGCCTATTTTGCAAGTACTAACTATTTTTGAAAGAGATGAGACTTTGAGAAATATAAGTAATTTTTGAAACATAATATTTTACTTGACTAAGTTTCTTTTCCAGTCTGACACAATCCTGGGAAACTTTGTTGACTACAAGGACATTTTCCTAAGTGTCCTGGAAATTTTTCAAAGTCAAGTAAGTATTAATCGAATTTTGAAAAATGTAAAGATTTTTCAAACTCAAGATATTATTTCAAATTGATCAAAATCAGATAATAGTAAAAAATTTTTTAATTGATAGTATTTTAAAATAATACTTATGTTTTCAACAGGACTTGAAAGATACCGCGCATGAAAACATTTGAAATATTCAATAATTCTTTTAATTTGACCTCCCCCTAAACTTGACTCAGTCCTGGGAAGCTTGTTGACCACAAGTACTCTTCCTCTGAGTCTTAAGGTTTGATTCAGATCAAAAGAATAATCTAATAATTTTTTAAAATAAATAATTTAATACTTGTCAGAATGTTGACTCAGACTCCCCCTAAAACTGACACGTCCTAGGAGTCCTTTTAGATCATGAAGTGGACCTTCCTCTGTGTCTTTAGGGTTTATCAAAATCAAACAAGACAGATAAATTTTACAACATAAACCTTTTTCAAAAAACACAAGTGATAACGATTTAAAGCTCAGTTTTCGAAAAGTATTTTCAAATAATAGTAATTTTTACAGTGTAGTTTTCGAAATCAAAAGAAATAAAAATCACTCCCCTGTATCCGATACTGTTTGACTCTATATAAGTGCCTTAAGGAACTTTAGTGTTGTCCTAAGAGACTTGTGTCTAATTGAGTGAGTCAAGCAATTTTTAAAAGGATATACTTTTTGAAAAATGTATTATCAATATAATCAATCAGACAAGCATGAATTCCTAAAAACATTATTATGTTGAAACACTATTTTGAAAATATATGTTTAGGAAAATATTCTAATGATTTTGAAAAATAATTTTGAAAGATACATTTCTCAATTTATTAGTCCTTAACATCTCACCCATTTTAGATGTATCAATACATCAAGCATGGTTGCCTTATAGGTGTATTGTGAGATGCTTGAATCATTTTTCTTAATTTATTATTAACTCTAAGATTTAATTGAAGCTTGTGTTAGATTTGAATTTGTCAAGAGGTAACTTGAATTTGAATTTCAAAAATTGGCTTCCAGGTCTTGGCGAGGCACTAGGCCTTCTTTGGCCGTAGCCTTATTGGATCATCAACCCTTTCCTTGACAAAGCCTTTTAATGAAATTTCATTTTCAAAATTACTTTTTGAAAAATTCTGGTCTAACTAGTTTGGGTCTTGGATCGGTAGCTTCGGCTAGTTCCGCCAAGATGGTTCCCTAACGTACTATCATCTCACCTCCACCCAATACTAGGTTGATCAAGTTTCAATTATTCTTTTTCCTATAGCCGTTCTAAATTATGCATAAAATTTAAATATGAATGACATGTCATATATTTAAACAAAATAGCAAATGCATGGCATGACAGTTATGCATGTACCAAACAAGTCCAAAGCATTTTAATTACGTTTCTAAAAATGTATCAAATTCCCGATTTGATACATGTCGTGTGAACCAGCGAATATGTCAACCCACTTTGACATATTTAATTTTATTAAGTTAATTGTTGCAGTTTGGGTAAGGTTTTAGTTTAGTTCGAGTTTAAGTTATTTAAGGATTAATTGAAGATTATAATGATTAAGGATTAATTAATTGATGTTAAAGTTGAATTAATTTGAATTATTTTGACTTGTTTAAGATTTAATTAATTAATTTGAATTATTTAAGATTTACTTAATTTGAATTATTTAATATTTAATTAATTTGAATTTGAATTATTCAGAATTAATTAATTCGAATTTGAATTATTAATATTTAATTAATTTGAATTTGAATTATTAAGAATTAATTAATTTGAATTTGAATTATTAATATTTAATTAATTTGAATTTTGAATTATTAAGAATTAATTAATTCGAATTTGAATTATTAATTTTTAATTAATTTGAATTTTGAATTATTAAGAATTAATTAATTTGAATTTAAATTATTAATATGTAATTAATTTGAATTTTGAATTATTAAGAATTAATTAATTCGAATTTGAATTATTAATATTTAATTAATTCGAATTTTGAATTATTAAGAATTAATTAATTCGAATTTGAATTATTAATATTTAATTAATTCGAATTTAATTAAGATTTAACTAAGATTTAATTTTGAATTTAATTAAGATTTAATTTTGAATTTTAATTAAGATTAAGATTTAATTTTGAATTTAATTACGATTTAATTTTGAATTTAATTATGATTTAATTAAGATTTAATTTTGAATTTAATTAAGATTTAATTTTGAATTTAATTAAGATTTAATTAAGATTTAATTTTGAATTTAATTAAGATTTAATTAAGATTTAATTTTGAATTTAATTAAGATTAAGATTTAATTTTGAATTTAATTAAGATTAAATTAAGATTTAATTTGAATTTAATTAAGATTTAATTTGAATTTAATTAAGATTTAATTTGAATTTAATTAAGATTTAATTCGAATTAAGATTTAAGTTAATTTAATTGAGGTTATAATGATTAATTAATAATTGTGGGTTTAAATTCATCATTTTCATTATTTCGAAAATTTCTTCTTCATCTTTATCTTTCTTTTCAAGTTTTTCTAATAATTTTGATTTATTTGAATTTTTGTAATTTTTATTGACTATGGCCCTAATCTTAGAAAATTCTATCTCCTCCTCAAGATTAGATTTTTCTATATCCTCACAGTAGGTGGAGTAGAATGGGCCAGTAGTTAAAGTTTGATAATAATATTCAATATTATCTATAACTAAGTTATCATCTAGGAGGATTTTATCTTTATTATCCTCAAGAATATTTTCAACAAAATCTTCTTTATCCTCAAGAATATTAATAATTTTAGGGTCATCTTTAAGGTTTTCAAATTTGAATTCGGAGTTATCCTTAGATTTTCAAATTTGAATTTCGAATTATCCTTAGGATTAATTTTGTCTGAATTAAAATTATCAGAACTAATTTTATCAGAAAAATTATCAGGATTAATTTTATTAGATAAATTATCAGAATTAATTTTATCAATAAATTATCAAAATTAATTTTATCAGATAAATTATCAGGATTAATTTTATCACATAAATTATCAGAATTAATTTTATCAGATAAATTATCAGGATTAATTTTATCAGATAAATTATCATAATTAATTTTATCAATTTCTGAATTGATATTTTGAATTAAACAATTAATTTCTGATATTTTGGTCATATTCACGTTTTGTAATTTAACATGCAAAAAGTTAATTTTATTATGCAGTAAATCTAATTTATCAGAAGAATTAACTACTTTATCACATGGTAGTGCAGGAACTTGTAAAATTTTTGGAACATAAATTTTTCGTACCTTTGCCGGACATTTGTTTTTGGTAGTGTCCGAATTTTTCGCACTTGAAGCATCTGATATGGCTTTTATCTCTCCGGACTCCTGGCGCTGGTGCTCCCTTTGCCGCCAGTGATGAACGATTTTTATGAGTAGGGCACTGATTTTTATAGTGCTCTCTCTCCCTGCATGTGAAACAAATAATATGCAATTTAAAATTAGACATTAAAAAAATGTACCTGATTCACCCTGGGCTCCCCCTCAACTCCTAGCGTCGTTGCTCCATCGGCGGTTAGTCCGGTGAAGAGCAACCTGGCTTTGATACCAATTGTAGGACCGGTGTCGACGATAGAGGGGGGGGTGAATATCGACCGTGAAAATCTTCGCGAGAACTTCGTTTGTAAAACTACTCAGATCGTTAGTGCAGCGGAAAATAAAAACAAAAAGAACACAGGTACACAGCGGATTTTTACTTGGTTCCCGACCCCCCAGGGTCAGTACATCCAAGGCCTATGCACGGGAACGCCCGTCCACTATTGGTCTCCTTCCCGGACTTTCCGGAGGCGGAGAAACCCGACTTACAGTGCAATATTACAATCAAAAGGTAATGAAAAGTAATTGCAGTATAATTAAAGCAAACCGAATTGAACAAGTTTGAAACTCGGCCGATCTGGACCTCCGAAGTGCCGCGCACTTCCTCCTGGAGCCTCCCGGTCGTAGAACCTTATTTCTAGTGTGTTGCCGTCGGTCAGAATGCTTGGAATGGTTCTTGGAAGTCGTGTCTGTAGCAAAGGGGTCGAAGCCCCTTATATAGGCCTCCTGGGGGCGCCCTGGACGCTGGGGGCGCCCCGGAAGACTCGGTCAAACGTTATCCCTGCGCCTACCTCGCCGCAGGTGATAAGATCATTGACCAGGGCGCCCCGGACGCTCCAGGCACCCCCATGAGGGCTTATCCTGTGTTCTTACTTCGAAGCAGCTAAACAGCTACGAATCCGGGCGCCCCGGACGCTCCGGGCGCCCTGCTTGACACCTGTTTTGCCTGCTTCACGTTTACTGCCTGTTTAGTACTACCTGGGGGCGCCCTGGTTGCATGGGGGCGCCCCCCTTAAAGCCTGCAAACCATGTCTTTTACCTAGTTTACCTGCTTTGTCTCCGGTTCTTGATACCTGTAAGATACACAAACACAAAGCATAGATTCATATCATGTTAGCCTTAAGGACTTGGTTCATACTTCGGATTTGCATGAAACCCTAGGTCGAACCGGCACGAGTCCCTATCCCCGAGAACTCGCCCTTCACCTACTCCTTTCAGGAGACGGTTGCCACCCAGCCCTTCGGGTGGACTTTTGCTTAGCTTCCGATACCTCCGGACCTCGAGACGCCCAAACCCTGACCCGTCTCTACTCCTGTCCTTAGTCATCGCTCAGCTAAGTTGCTCAGTCCCTCGGACCAAGACTTCATTCCCCAGCAGTCCTTCGCCAGGTGCCTAGCAGCCCTTCGCTAGGTCTTCTATGCCTAGCAACCCTTCGCTAGGTGCCTAGCAGCCCTTCGCTAGGTCTTAAGGTTTTGATACCTAGCAGCCCTTCGCTAGGTGCCTAGCAGCCCTTCGCTAGGTCTTAAGGTTTCGATATCTAGCAGCCCTTCGCTAGGTGCCCAGTAGCCCTTCACTGGGACTTAGGGTTTCGATGCCTAGACTAACTAAGACTTTTCTTCAGCTTTGGTTACTTCTTTCTTACTCCCCCTTTGTCTCTTCATTGTATCACTGACTTAAGTATATTGTCAAATATTAAAACACTTAAAGAGGAATATCATTGATGTAACTTGCACCAACAATCTCCCCCTTTTTGATGTTTGACAATAACTTAAGTTAGATTGGTTTAAGGGGCTAACTTACTATCCTTAGGAAAAAATTGACTTTTGTTTTGAACATATTTTTAGTCCTCTAGGAAAAATAAGAAAAAATTTCTAACTTAAGCATACCTCTCCCCCTTTGTCATATATCAAAAAAAACATGAAAATACTTGCACCAACAATCAGAAATTTTGGTTCTTTTTGAAAATACTTGGTGCAGAAATTTTGAAAGCATTGTATTTTGAATGATATATTGCAATTTTTTTTTTAAAAAAGTGCATAATTTTGAAAAAGATGTTAGGCGCTTTGAAACGTACAAGTACTTTAAAAAGGATCTTTAACAACATGCAAGTACTTTTGAAAGAAATTTTTTTTTTTTGAAAAATATAAAGTACTTTTTTGGAAAATGCATAACTTAAAAAAAATATTATTTTGGAAAATATAAATATTATGCCTATTTTGCAAGTACTAACTATTTTTGAAAGAGATGAGACTTTGAGAAATATAAGTAATTTTTGAAACATAATATTTTACTTGACTAAGTTTCTTTTCCAGTCTGACACAATCCTGGGAAACTTTGTTGACTACAAGGACATTTTCCTAAGTGTCCTGGAAATTTTTCAAAGTCAAGTAAGTATTAATCGAATTTTGAAAAATGTAAAGATTTTTCAAACTCAAGATATTATTTCAAATTTATCAAAATCAGATAATAGTAAATTTTTTTTTAATTGATAGTATTTTAAAATAATACTTATGTTTTCAACAGGACTTGAAAGATACCGCGCATGAAAACATTTGAAATATTCAATAATTCTTTTAATTTGACCTCCCCCTAAACTTGACTCAGTCCTGGGAAGCTTGTTGACCACAAGTACTCTTCCTCTGAGTCTTAAGGTTTGATTCAGATCAAAAGAATAATCTAATAATTTTTTAAAATAAATAATTTAATACTTGTCAGAATGTTGACTCAGACTCCCCCTAAAACTGACACGTCCTAGGAGTCCTTTTAGATCATGAAGTGGACTTTCCTCTGAGTCTTTAGGGTTTATCAAAATCAAACAAGACAGATAAATTTTACAACATAAACCTTTTTCAAAAACACAAGTGATATCGATTTAAAGCTCAGTTTTCGAAAAGTATTTTCAAATAATAGTAATTTTTACAATGTAGTTTTCGAAATCAAAAGAAATAAAAATCACTCCCCCTGTATCCGATATTGTTTGACTCTATATAAGTGCCTTAAGGAACTTTAGTGTTGTCCTAAGAGACTTGTGTCTAATTGAGTGAGTCAAGCAATTTTTAAAAGGATATACTTTTTGAAAAATGTATTATCAATATAATCAATCAGACAAGCATGAATTCCATAAAAACATTATTATGTTGAAACACTATTTTGAAAATATATTTTTAGGAAAATATTCTAATGATTTTGAAAAACAATTTTGAAAGATACATTTCTCAATTTATTAGTCCTTAACATCTCACCCATTTTAGATGTATCAATATATCAAGCATGGTTGCCTTATAGGTGTATTGTGAGATGCTTGAATCATTTTTCTTAATTTATTATTAACTCTAAGATTTAATTGAAGCTTGTGTTAGATTTGAATTTGTCAAGAGGTAACTTGAATTTGAATTTCAAAAATTGGCTTCCAGGTCTTGGCGAGGCACTAGGCCTTCTTTGGCCGTAGCCTTATTGGATCATCAACCCTTTCCTTGACAAAGCCTTTTAATGAAATTTCATTTTCAAAATTACTTTTTAAAAAATTCTGGTCTAACTAGTTTGGGTCTTGGATCGGTAGCTTCAGCTAGTTCCGCCAAGATGGCTTCCCTAACATACTATCATCTCACCTCCACCCAATACTAGGTTGATCAAGTTTCAATTATTCTTTTTCCTATAGCCGTTCTAAATTATGCATAAAATTTAAATATGAATGACATGTCATATATTTAAACAAAATAGCAAATGCATGGCATGACAGTTATGCATGTACCAAACAAGTCCAAAGCATTTTAATTACATTTCTAAAAATGTATCAAATTCCCGATTTGATACATGTCGTGTGAACCCGCGAATATGTCAACCCACTTTGACATATTTAATTTTATTAAGTTAATTGTTGCAGTTTGGGTAAGGTTTTAGTTTAGTTCGAGTTTAAGTTATTTAAGGATTAATAGGAGATTATAATGATTAAGGATTAATTAATTGATGTTAAAGTTGAATTAATTTGAATTTTTTTTGACTTGTTTAAGATTTAATTAATTAATTTGAATTATTTAAGATTTAATTAATTTGAATTATTTAATATTTAATTAATTTGAATTTGAATTATTCAGAATTAATTAATTCGAATTTGAATTATTAATAATTAATTAATTTGAATTTGAATTATTAAGAATTAATTAATTCGAATTTGAATTATTAATATTTAGTTAATTTGAATTTGAGTTATTAAGAATTAATTAATTTGAATTTGAATTATTAATATTTAATTAATTTGAATTTTGAATTATTAAGAATTAATTAATTCGAATTTGAATAATTAATATTTAATTAATTTGAATTTTGAATTATTAAGAATTAATTAATTTGAATTTGAATTATTAAGAATTAATTAATTTGAATTTTAATTATAAAAATTAATTAATTCGAATTTGAATTACTAATATTTAATTAATTCGAATTTTGAATTATTAAGAATTAATTAATTCGATTTGAATTATTAATATTTAATTAATTCGAATTTAATTAAGATTTAACTAAGATTTAATTTTGAATTTAATTAAGATTTAATTTTGAATTTAATTAAGATTAAGATTTAATTTTGAATTTAATTAAGTTTTAATTTTGAATTTAATTAAGATTTAATTAAGATTTAATTTTGAATTTAATTAAGATTTAATTTTGAATTTAATTAAGAGTTAATTTTGAATTTAATTAAGATTGAATTAAGATTTAATTTTGAATTTAATTAAGATTAAGATTTAAATTTGAATTTAATTCCGAATTATCCTTAGGATTAATTTTGTCTGAATTAAAATTATCAAAACTAATTTTATCAGAAAAATTATTAGGATTAATTTTATCAAATAAATTATCACAATTAATTTTATCAAATAAATTATCAGAATTAATTTTACAGATAAATTATCAGGATTAATTTTATCACATAAATTATCAGAATTAATTTTATCAGATAAATTATCAAGATTAATTTTATCAGATAAATTATCATAATTAATTTTATCAATTTCTGAATTGATATTCTGAATTAAACAATTAATTTCTGATATTTTGGTCATATTCATGTTTTTTAATTTAACATGCAAAAAGTTAATTTTATTATGCAGTAAATCTACTTTATCAGAAGAATTAACTACTTTATCACATGGCAGTGCAGGAACTTGTAAAATTTTTGGAACATAAATTTTTCGTACCTTTGCCGGACATTTGTTTTTGTAGTGTCCGAATTTTTCGCACTTAAAGCATCTGATATGGCTTTTATCTCTCCGGACTCCTGGCGCTGGTGCCCCCTTTGCCGCCGGTGATGAACGATTTTTATGAGTAGGGCACTGATTTTTATAGTGCCCTCTCTCCCTGCATGTGAAACAAATAATATGCAATTTAAAATTAGACATTAAAAAAAATGTACTTGATTCACCCCTGGGCTCCCCCTCAACTCCTGGCGTCGTTGCTCCGTCGGCGGTTAGTCCGGTGAAGAGCAACCTGGCTCTGATACCAAATGTTGGACCGGTGTCGTCGATAGAGGGGGGGTGAATATCGACCGTGAAAATCTTCGCGAGAACTTCGTTTGTAAAACTACTCAGATCGTTAGTGCAGCGGAAAATAAAAACAAAAAGAACACAGGTACACAGCGGATTTTTACTTGGTTCTCGACCCCCCAGGGTCAGTACATCCAAGGCCTATGCACGGGAACGCCTGTCCACTATTGGTCTCCTTCCCGGACTTTTCGGAGGCGGAGAAACCCGACTTACAGTACAATATTACAATCAAAAGGTAATGAAAAGTAATTGCAGTATAATTAAAGCAAACCGAATTGAACAAGTTTGAAACTCGGCCGATCTGGACCTCCGAAGTGCCGCGCACTTCCTCCTGGAGCCTCCCGGTCGTAGAACCTCGTTTCTAGTGTGTTGCCGTCGGTCAGAATGCTTGGAATGGTTCTTGGAAGTCGTGTCTGTAGCAAAGGGGTTGAAGCCCCTTATATAGGCCTCCTGGGGGCGCCCCGGAAGACTCGGTCAAACTTTATCCCTGCGCCTACCTCGCCGCAGGTGATAAGATCATTGACCAGGGCGCCCCGAACGCTCCGGGCGCCCCCGTGAGGGCTTATCCTGTGTTCTGACTTCGAAACAGTAAAATAGCTACGAATCCGGGCGCCCCGCTTGACACCTGTTTTGCCTGCTTCACGTTTACTGCCTGTTTAGTACTGCCTGGGGGCGCCCCCACTGCTGGGGGCGCCCTGGTTGCATGGGGGCGCCCCCCTTAAAGCCTGCAAACCATGTCTTTTACCTAGTTTACCTGCTTTGTCTCCGGTTCTTGATACCTGTAAGATACACAAACACAAAGCATAGATACATATAGGTACCTTCTTGTATCAAGTAATGATTCAAAACTAAAATTATTTGCAGTTTCGGCACATAGCTTTCCCTTCCTGCATATCAAGGTTGTTTAATTTCTGGAGGTTGTGTCAAGTTCTGAGTTTCCACTTTCGGTTGCTTGTGAAGTTTGCATTCTATTTGTTTGTTTCCATCCAATTGTTGCACATCAATTGCTACCCATCAATTTATAGAGCTGAATTTAGTTAAGCTTTTGGCACAAAGGTTGCTCCATTGCGTATCAAGTTGGCACCATTTATGGAATCTATTTTAAGTGAAGATTCAGCTAGTGATTCATGGTTTTGAGCTTTAATTCCTGTAATTGAACAACCCTTTTAGTGAGCTATTGAGTTCAAGTTCAGTTAATTTCATCGCCATGGGTTGAGTTATAACTTGCTATCACTTGTTAAGTTCCATGAGTTAAGTTTCCTTTCCTTTCATCTCATTTTCATTCCTAATCGCATTCCAAACCCAAATCACATTCGAAACCCAAAATTCATAAACAACACAAAAACACGAGCTCGAATCACACAACATCAACTAGTCCAGAGGAAAAATACGACCTGTGACCCCTTTACTATATTTTCATATTTTGATTGCAAAAAGGTTTTCCAGCTGTTTATAAATATTCTAAATTCTGATTGGACCCACATTCGTGACAACTTAACCATAGTATTCCGGGACCATCAAATTTTTGGCGCCGTTGCCGGGGAACATACTAGTTGAGTTGTTTGATTTTTGCTTGTGTGCTACATTTCATATTTTTCTTGATCCATTTTTCTTGCATTTACTGCTATATCTTCTGATTTGATTTTATTTGTTTCATCTTTCTCTATACTTGTACTGCGATTTGTTCTTGTTTTTTATGACCAGGTCTACAGGTGGTAATCTTGAGGATTTTGACCCTGAGATTGAGAGGACTTTCAGAGCTAGGAGGAGCCAGCTCAGTGTTTCAGAGGCTTTTGGTATTTTTCCTACTCAGTCTATTTCCACCTATTCAGTTGATCAGATGGCAGACCACCAAAAGACTATGAAAGAATTGGCAGCACCAGATGCTTCATTCCAGTATTCTAGCATTGACTATCCAGAGCTGGGTGGAGATTTTGAACTCAGATCTGGACTAATTCATCTTTTGCCTAAGTTTCAAGGTTTATCTGGAGAGGACCCAAATAGACACCTGCATGAGTTTCATGTTGTATGCTCTACTATGAAGCCTCAGGACATTTCTGAAGAAGATATCAAGCTGAGAGCTTTCCCCTTTACACTGACTGGAGCAGCTAAGGATTGGTTTTATTACTTACCTACTGGGCATGTGTCTAGCTGGATTTCCATGAAGAAGGCTTTCTTAGAAAAATATTTTCCAGCCTCCAGAACAGCGATTATCAGAAAAAGTATCTGTGACATTCAGCAGATAGTGGGGGAGACACTCTATGACTACTGGGAGAGATTCAACAAGCTTTGCTCCAGTTGCCCCCAGCATCAGATTAGTGAGTAGCTCCTCATCCAATACTTTTATGAGGGATTATTACAAATGGATAGGATTATGATTGATGCAGCAGCTGGAGGGGCCTTAGTCAACAAAACACCCCATCAAGCTAGGGAGCTTATTTTGAACATGGCAGAAAATTCTCAGCAATTTGGAAGCAGAGCATTATCTACTAGAGGGGTTAATGAAGTTCAGATGAGTTCTAATGATCAGAAGGAGATAAAGAATTCATTGGCAGAGATCGCATCATTTATGAAGCAATTGACTGTTAATAGTGCAAATTAAAATTCCAATTTTTCTATACCTCCACAATCAAGTCAAGTGGTGATGAGTGTATGTAGTATTTGTTCTAGCAAGGAACACACTTCAGATTCATGTCCCAACCTACAACAAGATAAGTCAGTAGCAGCTTTGGTGAGGGGACAATTTCAAGCTAGGAACAATCCATACTCTCCTACTTACAACCCCAGGTGGAGGGATCATCCAAATTTGAGATATGGAAATTCTTTTTACCAACAAGGCCCACCACAACAACAATCACAGCAATCCCAACAAATATTCCAGCAAGTTCAGCAGCAACCACTACAATTACAGCAACAAAATCAGCAAATTCAGCCCCTAAATCAGCAATTTCAGCTTCCAAATCAACTAATTCAGCAGCCATCTCAAGGGTTTCAACAAGGTTTTCAAGGGAATCTGAGTTATCCACAGCCGTATCAACCTCCACAGCAACAAATTCAACAACCACAGCAAAATTTTCAGCCTTGGAACTCAAGTTTTCAGCCCCAAAACCAAGGATTTCAGCCCAACCAATTTCAGCCCTCACCACAACAAGTTCCATTTCAAAATCAGAATTTTCAAGGGTATAATTCTCAACAAAATTCTCCAACATTCCAGCCTACTAATCAGCCCTATCAACAGCAAATTTCACCTTCCTATCAGCCCCAACAGCCAAATTTTCAAGGATCTCTGCAAGTTCAACAATTTCAGCCTACTACCTCATTATTTCAAGGTCAATCAAGGAACTATGCTAACCAAGGAGGCTATGGGAGCTCAAGTGGAGGAAATGCGTAGCAACAACAAATGATGGAGATGATACAACAAGTGCTACAACAACAACAACAACAACAACACAATCAATATCTTGAGAGACAAATGGGGCAAATGGCTAGTGACATTAATCAAAGTAAAGCTCAAGGATCAAGCCAACTACCTTCTCAAGCTGTTCCTAACTCTAAGGGAAATGTTAGCGCAATTTATTTGAGGAGTGGGAAGGTTACATCAACTCAAAATGACCCAAGAGCTGAATTTTCTGAAAACAGGGCAGCATCTTCATTTCCAGCCCAAGTCAGTGCCAAAACCACTCCAAATTCAGTGGATACCGCCCCTAGCCCGTGCCCAACTTCTTCATCTAGCAATCCTCTAATTTTGGTGGAAAACGAAGCACAAATCAGCCCCGAAACAGATTTTACAGCAGCTCCAAAAAGTGGGACAGCAGCTCAAAAATCAGCCCCTCCCATTTCGGTTCAAGAGGAAGAATTTAGAGTGCCCTTGCCTTTTCCACAGGGGAGAACTCCAACCAAAAGACACGTAGAGGAGGAGAAAGCAAAAGAGTACAATGAGCTGGTAAAACTTTTTAGTAAAGTTGAAATTAATGTACCCTTGCTGACAATGATTAAACAGATTCCTAAGTATGCAAAATTTTTGAAAGATCTATGTGTTAACAAGAGGAAGCTTAAGGAAAATGAAATGGTCAGCATGGGGAAGAATGTTTCATCACTCATCCATGCCATACCTCAGAAATGTGAAGACCCTGACATGTTTACTGTATCTTATGAGATAGGGAGTACCACGCTACATGATGCCATGCTTGATTTAGGAGCTTCTATTAATGTCATGCCCAGGACAGTCTTCCAGATGCTTGGCATTGGTCCTCTACAGCCCACTGGAGTTGTGATTCAGCTAGCAGACCGGAGTCAGACCCGCCCGGCAGGAGTTATTGAAGATGTGTTGGTTAAAGTGAAAGAGTTGATTTTCCCTGCGGACTTCTACATTCTAGACATGGAGGGAGAGTACCTTGCACGTAGATCCCCACTTATCCTTGGAAGGCCTTTTCTGAAGACTGCTAGAACCAAAATTGATGTATATGCTGGCACCCTTTCGATGGAGGTGGGAGACACAGTAGTCCAGTTTAGCATTTTCGACGCCATGAAGGACCCTAAGGGAAATCGTTCTATTATGAGCATAGACACCGCAGAGGAGGCTGTTGAGGCACCGTTCATAGATGATGATGGTATATTTGACATAGTGGGAGGAGAGTTGGTTTTAGAGGAGGCTTTACCTGATTTTTCTTGTTTTGTATTTTGGGATGATATTGTTATTGATAGTCCTAATCTTTTTAATAAGGTTGTTGCAGATATTACTAAGGAGGCATGCATAGGAGATTATTCTACAGGTGTAGGGGATTGCACAGAGCCCCAGGGACCACCACCATTTCCAGAAAGTGTAGGGACTTGCATGATTGGAGCAAGTACCCAAGGATCACCTATTTCAGTTGATTGTCCACCAGATTTTGAGCCTGAGATGGAGGTATTTCTGGTAGAACCAATAGACATTTTTCATCACGATCAGGTAAGTATTTCTTCTTTTCCTTTAGAAAATTTCAGGGAGATGTCTAGATTTGCATGTGAAGAATGTCCTGATACATCATTTGTGAAAAATAATTGTGAAAATTCTTTAGAGGTACCCAGACTTGATTTTATTCATTGCTATGATATTCTTGAGACAGATTATGCCAAAATTGATTGTGAGAGATTTTTAGATGAGCCTGAAATTGAAGTTGTTTATTGTGAGGAGTCTCTTGTTATTTCTTATGCTAAAATTGAATGTGAAAAACTTTTAGAGGTACCCGAGATTGATTTTATTGACTGTGAAACATTTCTTGATACATCCTTGGTAGAATATGCTTGTGAAAAATTTACTAAGGTACCCAAAATTGATTTTATTGGATGCGATGCATTTTTAGATACATTTTATGTAGAGATTGATGATGTTGCATTTCTTTCTTACCCCGCACGTTTGAGAAAGGTTTTACATGTTTTTGCAGGGTCTCAGAGATTTCTTGAGTGGGTACTCCATCTAGACAGTCTTCAACCACCTGGAAGATTTTCCAAAAAGAATAAAGAGGAAGGAGATGATCTTGCTTTAACGTATAACACTCCACCTCTGAAGTGGCTATTGTACTTAAATCACCTTCGGCCACCTGGACAGTTTAGTGCAAAGTTTAAGTGTGGGGGAGTAATGCAAAATAAAATTGAGCAAATGAAGGAAATTTTTTCAGCTACTCCTACTCCTCCACTACCACGATGGAGGTTATTTCTTGATAGACTCCGACCGCCAGAAATAAAAGGGAGTTTACTTTTTCTTGCATTTTCTTTCATTGCCTTTTTCCTCTTTATGTTCTTTAGAAGTAGAATTTTCTTTTAAAAGAGTTCTTACTAATAAATGCATGAGTAGAATGAATAAATAGACATTGTAAATACCATTTTATGTCTTTTGGCACTTTTTCTTCATGAGTAGGAATAAATGTATTCCTTTAGGTTATCTTCATAGCATTTTAGAGAATTTTGAAAACAAATTAAATTTGGTTGTTAAAACTTAGGGTTTGAGCTCATGGATGAAATCTTGGATGCTTGAGTACTACTTGGCCATGGATTCTTGATTGAGGACTTGAGATGAATTATTTGTACCTAGTGAGGGTTAGCCTTATTTTTGTGACACATGCATGTGATTGTACTCTAGAACTTGCTTAGGTTCTTTCAAAACCATATTTCATTGATTGGATCACATCTATAGAGGCTAATAAATTTATTTACTTTTCCATGTCAATTTTTGGCAATAATCATGTTCATTTTATTTTTCTTTCCTTATTCCTACTCCTAACGATACTTTCTAGGGACTTGTGTGCTTGGGGATGTTCTTTGATGCTATTTTGCCCGAGACGGACAAAAGATTAAGTGTCGGGGAGTGGTTAGTGATTTGGAATCAATTTTTATCAAGGATGCACTTCTTTTGAAATTTTTTTTTTTGCAAGTTCATGTGCCAAATTGAAGTGAGTTGGGTGTCAAGAATGAGTAAAAAGAAGAGCTTATGGATGGAACAAATTGAGGCATCTAGATTCTTGCTCATTAATTGAAGATCCAAGGAAAACAAGTGGCATACATTGAAGAAAAAAAAAATATGCAATGTAGAGAAAAAATTGGCACGCAAGTGGAAGAAGATGTATCAAAATTTGTCTTGGAGCATGTTTCGGCTATTATGCTAGAGGATGAATGGCAACTGAGTTAACATGAAACTAATGCAGGAATTCTGTGCAAAGCTTAATTCAGTTAAAGAAGGAAAAAAAACTGAGCAAAAGTGAAAAAAATGAAACGGAAAAAATGTAACGCCCCGAAATTTCCATATTGAAGTTCTTAAAGTCCTTAGAACTATTTAAAAATATTTTAGAAATATTCTAGATATTTTTAGGAATTTTTAGAATATTTTTATGGAATTTTACGAGTCCGTTTAGTATTTTTATTAAAAGAAATAGAGTTTTCGGCAAAAAGTTGCCTAGACGAGTTTTGAACCCGAGACCTCCCATGGGACCAACGACTTAAGTTGGTCGGGTTAACCAGGAGCCCCAGCAGGGGTGTGCTGAAAGAAAATAGAGAGATATTAAGTTAAGTTATAAGTTGGACTTAAATACCCTAAGTATAAATAGATAATTAAAGAGAGAAATTTTAATTTCTCTCAACTAAACCCTCCTCCTCGCCCAAGCCGCACGCACGCCGCCCCTCTTCTTCTCTCTTGGGCGAAACCACACCAAGCCCTAGGGCTTTCCTCCGGTGGCCGGCCAAGGCTCTCCTCCGAGAGATTTTCCGATATTTGGAATCCCCGCGACGAGAGGAACGCGTGAGCGCGAAGAAATCTCCTAGACTCCGAGTTTCTCCGGAACCTCCGACGCCATTCTTGGTTGTAAGTCCAAGATATCGAGGTAAGTACTGCTCACCTGCAGTAAGAGGCGGTTTTCCGCAAGTTTTTCCCGTTAGAAAGTTAAAAATACAATTTTCCTTTAGTTTATGATTTTGCGTGTAACCCTAGTTTAATCCATGCTTGTATAAGTTTAATTAAGTACCCTATATGAGGTTAGGGTTTAAGAAAAGTTATGAGAAAAGAAAAGAGAAGATAAAGATAAGAAAAGAAAAGGCCAAGGCCTTAAGAAATCCCCAAAAGTCAAGACTTAGGGATTTGGGCACACAAGGTGCTCGTTAAAATGCCAAGGCATTCAAGATAAGAAAAAGTAAGTATTTTATTTTTTAAGGCCAGTACCCGGCGTCCAAGGGCATCGTTAAAGAAATCCAGGTGTCCAATTCCAAGGTCTTGGCCCTGGTAGACCAAGGTCTGCTCTATTAGGATTGGTGGCTCGCTACCCCAACCTTTTAGGGAACGCGCATAAGATGGTACTTACGTCTTAAGTGAATCCAAGTGAGTTATTATTTTCAAGTATATGCTTTAGCAAAGTTTTTCTAAAGTTTAAGGAAGTTTTCTAAAAGTTAAAGAAAGATTTAAAGTTCAAGAATTGCTAAAGTTTCAAGTTAAGCCAAGAAAAAGTGAGTTAAGACTTATTAATGCTTGAGTATGCATGTTTTGAGTTATACATGTTTTAGTGTTTCTTTTAAGCATAAAAGTATCTCATGTGATCTCACATTGTTTAAAAAGCATGCTTGCACATTTCGAGATTTTGTGAGCTAGATAGTACTTGCTAAGCTTTATGCTTATTAGTTGCATTTCCTCTTGCTGCAGGTAAAGGTAAAGGCAAGCAATTCTGAAGGAAGGCGATGAGGCGGTGCTGAGTGACGTGTGTGTGGTGGCTGACCTTGGAGAGGTCCTTGGGACAAGATGAATAAAAGACTTAAAGTGCATTTGTTACAGATTCTTAGTTTAAGTTAGATCACATAGAATTTATCCAAGTATTTGCGTTTTAGATATTTTGCATGTCTTAAAACCGCGAGTAAAGATTCCATGTCATTCTATTTAGTATATATATCCTTATGATTGCATTGGATGAGTATGAGCGTGAGTAGTTTTGAATATCGATACTTTGATGGAGCTATTTGATGCATGTGCCAAGATGTTGTTAGTCTCCTTTTGAATTAAGTTTTTACTGCTTTAAATATGCTTAGGAAAGTTGCATTCATATTCCATAATGCTTTAGTGATGTTATAGAACATGTGTTTTGGTGTTACGAAGTGGTAGAATGAACGACCTTGTTTAAACTACGCCTAGAAGTTAAGTTTGGTACAAACTCTAGTTTAAAGTTCATATAGACTTTGATAGCTTATTTACTTCCGCAAAAGTCCTAATTTCAAGTTTATGAAGTTGTTTTGATTGGCTAAAATGTTTAGAAAACTAGTATAAAGTATAGAAATGGTGTTATGTCTTTGTATGGCCTGAAACTATATGTTTTGTGGACTTTTGAAACAAGTTTTCGGGTCTGAAATGTAGGTTTTCAGGCGTGCCAGTCGACTGGTTCAGAACCAGTCGACTGCCCTATCGAACAGTAGCTTCTGTTCGATGCACCAGTTGACTGCCAAGAGGCCAGTCGACTGGTGCCGCGCCCAGAAACTTGCTGTGGTCGATACCAGTCGACTGGCTATATAGCAGTCGACTGGTACCATTGCAGAAAAGTTGTGTAGAGCAGCTGGTTAGTGCTCTAGTGTTACAACTAAGAGGTCTAGGGGTCAAATCCTGGCAAAGCAAATAAAATGAAAGTTGTTTTGTTTTTTGAAAAAAAAAAGAAGAGAAGGAAGAAAAAAAAAAGTTCCACATTTTTAGTCGTGCATTAGAGTCATGAAGTAGACAAGTAACGGTCCGCCTAAGGTAGAGAAGGCTGGTCGCTACAGTTGGTATCAGAGCAGTTCCCATTCTCCAGCATCACACACACATCAGCATCAACCTTGCCGTCTTCAAGTAAGAATGTTTTAAGTTTCAGTTTTTTTTTCTATTGCTCCTTTATTTAATTGCAGTATAGAGAAATGCTTAAGTACTTACTCATATGTGCATAGAACAAGGAAGCATGTTTAATACCTTAGTATCACGGAATTATGTTTAATCCCTAGAAGGGA
>JAGFNQ010004432.1:393852-563110 GCA_024364735.1 Boesenbergia rotunda
AACTTAAAGTGCATTTGTTCAGATTCTTAGTTTAAGTTAGATCACATAGAATTTATCCAAGTATTTGCGTTTTAGATATTTTGCATGTCTTAAAACCGCGAGTAAAGATTCCATGTCATTCTATTTAGTATATATATCCTTATGATTGCATTGGATGAGTATGAGCGTGAGTAGTTTTGAATATCGATACTTTGATGGAGCTATTTGATGCATGTGCCAAGATGTTGTTAGTCTCCTTTTGAATTAAGTTTTTACTGCTTTAAATATGCTTAGAAAAGTTGCATTCATATTCCATAATGCTTAGTGATGTTATAGAACATGTTTTTGGTGTTACAAGTGTAGAATGAACGACTTGTTTAAACTACGCCTAGAGTTAAGTTTGGTACAACTCTAGTTTAAAGTTCATATAGACTTTGATAGCTTATTTACTTCCGCAAAAGTCCTAATTTCAAGTTTATGAAGTTGTTTTGATTGGCTAAAATGTTTAGAAAACTAGTATAAGTATAGAAATGGTGTTATGTCTTTGTATGGCCTGAAACTATATGTTTGTGGACTTTTGAAACAAGTTTTCGGTCTGAAATGTAGGTTTTCAGGCGTGCCAGTCGACTGGTTCAGAACCAGTCGACTGCCCTATCGAACAGTAGCTTCTGTTCGATGCACCAGTTGACTGCCAAGAGGCCAGTCGACTGGTGCCGCGCCCAGAAACTTGCTGTGGCCGATACCAGTCGACTGGCTATATAGCAGTCGACTGGTACCATTGCAGAAAAGTTGTGTAGAGCAGCTGGTTAGTGCTCTAGTGTTACAACTAAGAGGTCTAGGGGTCAAATCCTGGCAAAGCAAATAAAATGAAAGTTGTTTTGTTTTTTGAAAAAAAAAGAAGAGAAGAAAAAAAAAAAGTTCCACATTTTTAGTCGTGCATTAGAGTCATGAAGTAGACAAGTAACGGTCCGCCTAAGGTAGAGAAGGCTGGTCGCTACAGTTGGTATCAGAGCAGTTCCCATTCTCCAGCATCACACACACATCAGCATCAACCTTGCCGTCTTCAAGTAAGAATGTTTTAAGTTTCAGTTTTTTTTTCTATTGCTCCTTTATTTAATTGCAGTATAGAGAAATGCTTAAGTACTTACTCATATGTGCATAGAACAAGGAAGCATGTTTAATACCTTAGTATCACGGAATTATGTTTAATCCCTAGAAGGGATATTAGGTTACTAAGTAAGAAGACAAGTTTATACCTAGAGATGTGATAGTGATTTCTTGTTCCCTTATGCATTATTAGATGGCAAGAAGAGGCCGAGCTCCTAATGCAAGGAACAGAACTCCAGTTCAAGGTAACAATGAGCCTGGCACAGAACAGCCAAACCTGATGGCAGTCATTGCTCAAATGCAAACCCAGATTTCAGAGCAACAGAAGACCATCGCCACACTGATGGCAAATCAGCACCCAGTGCCCCCTACACCACCCACAGCAGGAGTGGAAACTCCAGTGGTGGTTGAAGTTCCACCAGTCACACAGGAGACCCCTGCCGTGAACCGAAGACAAGAAGCATACCTCGTCCAGTGGCAGAGGCTGAAACCTGAAAGCTTCTCAGGCACGACTGAGCCCTGGGATGCCCAGGCTTGGTTCAAGACTTTAGAGAGCACAATGGAGCTTCTTGACTGGCCAGAAGTCGAGAAGGTCAAATGTGCCTCCTTCTGCCTAACTGGAGATGCTCGTATGTGGTGGGAGCGGGTCAAGAGTAAGAGGATAGTCAACCAGATGAGCTGGACAGATTTCGAGCAAGAGTTCTATGAGGAGTTCTTCCACATGCGGGTTACCAACAAGCACTACGAGGACTTCATGGAGTTCAGACAAGGTAACCTACCAGTGGGAGAAGCAGTCGCGAAGTTCAACAGACTAGCTCGCCTCTGCCCAGAGCTAGTCAGCACAGAGAAGGAGCGAGTCAGACTGATGCTCCGCATGCTGAACCCTGAAATAGCACTCAACGTGAACAGCGGGACGCACCGACCCCAGACCAGCGAGGAGTTGGTCAGTAGTGCTCTAATCTCAGAGCACTATCTGAATAGCATCAAGGCACAACAAACACAGCAGAAGCCAGTCCTGATTGAGAACAAGACAACAGGAGGCCAGAAGCCTCAGCCAAATAACCAGAACTGGAAGAACAAGAACCACAAAAGGAAGTAGTGGCCTGGCAGCCAAAAAGGAAACCCAGAGAACAAGCAAGCTAGGTATCCACCTTGTCCTAAGTGTGGGAGGACCCATCCAGGAGCATGCCTTTTGGGTGTAACTGGATGCTACTCATGTGGACAAGAGGGACACAGATCCAAAGACTGCCCAAACAAGTTTAAGGTACTTCCTCAGCAGTCCGTACAGTATGGAGGCAAGCCTCAGTTAAATTACATGCCTACTATACTGGAGAGACCTCAGATCAGTCAGGGAAGGTTGGAAGCAGCACCAGTTTCAACCAATGCCAGAGTCTTTTCCCTCACGAAGGAAGAAGCTGCCAGCGCCTCCACGGTCGTAACAGGTCAAATAGTTATTTGTCAGCATTTAGCTACTACACTGTTTGACACTGGGGCGACCCATTCTTTTGTATCAGTACCTTTTGCTAGTAAGTTACAGGTACCTGCAGAGAGTTGGGAGTCCAGATTCCTGATAACTCTCCCTTCAGGGGAAATCATGGAATCCACCCAGTGGCTCCGGGCTGTGTCAATCAAGATTTCAGACCGAGAGCTATATGTCGATCTAATAGTCCTTGCGATGCAAGACTTCGACGTCATACTGGGCATGGATTTCCTCAGTAAGTACAGCGCTTCAGTGGACTGTCACCGGAGGAAGGTGGTTTTCAGTCCAGAAGGAGAACCAGCGTTCGAATTTCAAGGAGCCCCAAGGAGGAAGACTCAGAAATTCCTCTCAGCCTTGGCAGCCCACCAGATGCTAGAACAAGGGTGTGCTGGTTTTCTTGCACGCATAGTGGACATAGAAGCAAAGGAAGAGCGCAAGCAGGAGGATGTACGGGTAGTCTGTGAGTATCCAGAAGTATTCCCAGAAGAACTACCTGGACTACCTCCCAACAGAGAAGTGGAATTCGAGATCGAGCTAGTACCAGGTACCGGTCCGGTCTCGAAGGCCCCATATCGTATGTCTCCAGCAGAGTTGAAGGAATTACAAGAGCAACTCCAGGAGCTACTAGACAAGGGCTTCATTCGCCCGAGTCATTCGCCCTGGGGAGCTCCTGTACTTTTTGTCAAGAAGAAGGATGGGTCTATGCGTCTGTGCATAGACTACAGAGCTCTGAACAAGGTAACCATCAAGAACAAGTACCCCCTTCCTAGAATAGATGATTTATTTGATCAACTCAAAGGGGCTACAGTGTTCTCAAAGATAGATCTGCGTTCTGGGTATCATCAGCTAAAGGTTAAAGAAAGTGACATCCCCAGGATGGCCTTCAGGACAAGATACGGCCACTACGAATTTATAGTGATGCCTTTTGGAGTAACCAATGCTCCAGCAGTCTTCATGGAGCTGATGAACCACATCTTCAGGGAGTATCTCGATAAATTCGTCATTGTATTTATTGATGATATTCTCATATACTCACAGACTCCAGAGGACCATGCTACACACTTGAGGATAGTGCTGCAGATCCTTCAGCAGGAGAAGCTCTATGCAAAATTCTCAAAGTGTGAGTTTTGGCTAGCTCAGGTGACCTTCCTAGGTCACATTGTATCCAAAGAAGGCATTCAAGTTGATCCAGCCAAGATAGAAGCAGTCAGCAACTGGTGTAGACCCAAGAATGCCAGTGAAATCAGAAGCTTCTTAGGCCTGGCAGGATATTACAGAAAATTTGTGGAGGACTTCTCCAGAATAGGCTCTCCACTCACAGCCCTGACCAGAAAGAATCAGAAGTTTGAGTGGTCAGATAAATGCGAGCACAGCTTCCTAGAACTGAAGAAAAGATTGACTAGTGCTCCCATCCTGACTGTTCCAGAGAGTGACAAGGCCTTTGACATCTACAGTGATGCATCCAAGATGGGCCTTGGAGCTGTCCTCATGCAAGACAGTAAAGTAATAGCATATGCCTCCAGACAGCTCAAGGACTATGAGAAGAATTACCCTACTCATGACCTTGCGCTAGCAGCTGTGGTTTTTGCACTGAAGCTTTGGAGACACTACCTGTATGGAGTGCAGTGCAGAATCTTCACAGACCATCAGAGTTTGAAGTACTTCTTCACTCAGAAGGATCTGAATATGAGGCAGCGCAGGTGGCTAGAGTTGGTCAAAGATTATGACTGTGAAATCCTCTACCACCCAGGTAAAGCTAATAAAGTGGCAGATGCACTGAGCAGAAAATCTTGTGCAGCACTGATGTCCCTATCATCACTGTCTCTACCACTTCAGAAAGAAATAAAGGATTTTGGAGTCGAGGTAATAATTGGGCAATTTTCTGCATTGACTCTAGAGTCAACCCTGCTTGTGGATATACAAAGAAAGCAAAGTCAAGACCCAGAGATCCAGAAGATCAAGCAGGCGATCCAAGAGGCAGAAAATTCAGAGTTTCGAGTATCAGATAGTGGCATCCTCTATCTTGGAGACCACCTTTGTGTCCCCAATGATGAGGAACTAAGAAAGAATATTTTAGAAGAAGCCCACAGTACCCCGTACTCTATGCATCCTGGTTCTACCAAGATGTACCAAGATTTAAAGCAAAGGTTCTGGTGGTCTGGACTCAAGCGAGACGTGGCCAGATATATCAGTACCTGCTTGACCTGCCAGAGAGTCAAAGCAGAGCACCAGAGACCAGGAGGAGTTCTGCAGCCTCTTCCCATTCCAGAGTGGAAGTGGGAAGAGATATCCATGGATTTTGTCACAGGTCTCCCAAGGACCACCCATGGACACGATGCAATATGGGTGATAGTGGACAGATTGACCAAGTCTGCCCACTTCCTAGCCATCAAGTTATCGCATTCGGTAGAGCAGTTAGCACAGCTGTACGTGAAAGAAGTGATCAGGCTTCACGGAGTTCCGAAGTCGATCGTTTCTGACAGAGATGGGCGGTTCATCTCCCATTTTTGGAGGTGTGTTCAGGACGCCCTAGGCACCAGACTCCAGTTCAGCACAGCTTTCCATCCCCAGACAGATGGACAAACAGAGAGAGTAATCAGATTTTAGAAGACATGCTCAGGGCTTGTGCGATGGACTTTAAAGGTAGTTGGTGCAAATTTCTGTGCTTAGCTGAGTTTGCCTACAACAATAGCTATCAGGCCACCATCAGGATGGCACCTTATGAGGCATTGTATGGCAGAAAATGCAGATCACCCATATGTTGGCAAGAAGCTGGTGAAAAGAAAGAGACGAAGTCAGAAATAGGCAGCCAGACTGAGCTTGTAGATGAGACCACTCAGGCTATCCAGACGATCCGCCAGAGGATTGAGACTGCCCAGAGTAAACAGAAAAGTTATGCTGACACACGCCGTAGGCCACTGGAATTCCAAGTTGGAGATTCAGTATTCCTCAAGGTCGCTCCTATGAAGGGAGTGATGAGATTTGGCAAAAAGGGCAAGCTAAGTCCTCGCTACATAGGACCCTACAAGATCATAAAGAGGGTTGGTAAGGTAGCATATGAACTGGACTTACCAGAGGATATGTCCGCTATCCACAGTACATTTCATGTCTCTATGCTAAAGAAGTGTATTCACGATCCTAGCCAAGTGATTCAGCCTCAGTCAGTACAGATCCAAGAAGATCTTAGCTATGAGAGTAGACCGACACAGATAGTGGACAAAGCAGTTAAAAGATTAAGAAATAAAGAAGTGCCACTAGTGAAGGTCATCTGGCAGAATCAAAAGCATGAGGAAGCTACTTGGGAACGTGAAGACAGCATGAGAGAAAAATATCCAGAATTATTTTAAGTTCGAGGACGAACTTTTTATAAGGTATGGGGGATTGTAATGCCCCGAAATTTCCATATTGAAGTTCTTAAAGTCCTTAGAACTATTTAAAAATGTTTTAGAAATATTCTAGATATTTTTAGGAATTTTTAGAATATTTTTATGGAATTTTCCGAGTCCGTTTAGTATTTTTATTAAAAGAAATAGAGTTTTCGGCAAAAAGTTGCCTGGACGAGTTTTGAACCCGAGACCTCCCATGGGACCAACGACTTAAGTTGGTCGGGTTAACCAGGAGCCCCACAGGGGTGTGCTGAAAGAAAATAGAGAGATATTAAGTTAAGTTATAAGTTGGACTTAAATACCCTAAGTATAAATAGATAATTAAATAGAGAAATTTTAATTTCTCTCAACTAAAACCCTCCTCCTCGCCCAAGCCACATGCACGCCGCCCCTCTTCTTCTCTCTTGGGCGAAACCACACCAAGCCCTAGGGCTTTCCTCCGGTGGCCGGCCAAGGCTCTCCTCCGAGAGATTTTTCGATATTTGGAATCCCCGCGACGAGAGGAACGCGTGAGCGCGAAGAAATCTCCGAGACTCCGAGTTTCTCCGGAACCTCCGACGCCGTTCTTGGTTGTAAGTCCAAGATATCGAGGTAAGTACTGCTCACCTGCAGTAAGAGGCGGTTTTCCGCAAGTTTTTCCCGTTAGAAAGTTAAAAATGCAATTTTCCTTTAGTTTATGATTTTGCGTGTAACCCTAGTTTAATCCATGCTTGTATAAGTTTAATTAAGTACCCTATATGAGGTTAGGGTCTAAGAAAAGTTATGAGAAAAGAAAAGAGAAGATAAAGATAAGAAAAGAAAAGGCCAAGGCCTTAAGAAATCCCCAAAAGTCAAGACTTAGGGATTTGGGCACACAAGGTGCTCGTTAAAATGCCAAGGCATTCAAGATAAGAAAAAGTAAGTATTTTATTTTCTAAGGCCAGTACCCGGCGTCCAAGGGCGTCGTTAAAGAAATCCAGGTGTCCAATTCCAAGGTCTTGGCCCTGGTAGACCAAGGTCTGCTCTATTAGGATTGGTGGCTCGCTACCCCAACCTTTTAGGGAACGCGCATAAGATGGTACTTACGTCTTAAGTGGATCCAAGTGAGTTATTATTTTCAAGTATATGCTTTAGCAAAGTTTTTCTAAAGTTTAAGGAAGTTTTCTAAAAGTTAAAGAAAGATTTAAAGTTCAAGAATTGCTAAAGTTTCAAGTTAAGCCAAGAAAAAGTGAGTTAAGACTTATTAATGCTTGAGTATGCATGTTTTGAGTTATACATGTTTTAGTGTTTCTTTTAAGCATAAAAGTATCTCATGTGATCTCACATTGTTTAAAAAGCATGCTTGCACATTTCGAGATTTTGTGAGCTAGATAGTACTTGCTAAGCTTTATGCTTATTAGTTGCATTTCCTCTTGCTGCAGGTAAAGGTAAAGGCAAACAATTCTGAAGGAAGGCGATGAGGCGGTGCTGAGTGACGTGTGTGTGGTGGCTGACCTTGGAGAGGTCCTTGGGACAAGATGAATAAAAGACTTAAAGTGCATTTGTTACAGATTCTTAGTTTAAGTTAGATCACATAGAATTTATCCAAGTATTTGCGTTTTAGATATTTTGCATGTCTTAAAACCGCGAGTAAAGATTCCATGTCATTCTATTTAGTATATATATCCTTATGATTGCATTGGATGAGTATGAGCGTGAGTAGTTTTGAATATCGATACTTTGATGGAGCTATTTGATGCATGTGCCAAGATGTTGTTAGTCTCCTTTTGAATTAAGTTTTTACTGCTTTAAATATGCTTAGGAAAGTTGCATTCATATTCCATAATGCTTTAGTGATGTTATAGAACATGTGTTTTGGTGTTACGAAGTGGTAGAATGAACGACCTTGTTTAAACTACGCCTAGAAGTTAAGTTTGGTACAAACTCTAGTTTAAAGTTCATATAGACTTTGATAGCTTATTTACTTCCGCAAAAGTCCTAATTTCAAGTTTATGAAGTTGTTTTGATTGGCTAAAATGTTTAGAAAACTAGTATAAAGTATAGAAATGGTGTTATGTCTTTGTATGGCTTGAAACTATATGTTTTGTGGACTTTTGAAACAAGTTTTCGGGTCTGAAATGCAGGTTTTTAGGCGCGTCAGTCGACTGGTTCAGAACCAGTCGACTGCCCTATCGAACAGTAGCTTCTGTTCGATGCACCAGTTGACTGCCAAGAGGCCAGTCGACTGGTGCCGCGCCCAGAAACTTGCTGTGGCCGATACCAGTCGACTGGCTATATAGCAGTCGACTGGTACCATTGCAGAAAAGTTGTGTAGAGCAGTTGGTTAGTGCTCTAGTGTTACAACTAAGAGGTTTAGGGGTCAAATCCTGGCAAAGCAAATAAAATGAAAGTTGTTTTGTTTTTTGAAAAAAAAAGAAGAGAAGGAAGAAAAAAAAAGAATGTTCCGCATTTTTAGTCGTGCATTATAGTCAAGAAGTAGACAAGTAACGGTCCGCCTAAGGTAGAGAAGGCTGGTCGCTACAAAAAAAACACAAGGAAGTAAGTAATTGCTCCATTACTAGTGATGCTAATTGTTGAATATGAAACCAGGAAATTTCAAGGATGAAGAGCTTGAAGGTTCAGAAATCTGAAATGAATTGCTTGGGAGCTAGAATTTGGAAAAAAATGTAAGTGGAAGAACTTGTGCCAACTAGAGAAGGGTGTGTATCAAAAGGGAGTTACAAGAGTTAGCAAAGGTTATATGTGAGCATCAAAATTTTGTCTCTGATTGCTATTTGATGTCTCAAACTCTCTGATAGGAATGCTGATCTGAATGAGTCCATTAGAAGATTGGAGAGCAGAAAAAAAAATAGAAAAACAAAACAGTTTGGAAAACAGAAAAAAAAACAAAGCAGAATTTTGAGTTGGTTTCACTTGAGGGCTCTAGATCTGGGAGAAGTTTGGAAGCTACTGGTTTTGAGAAATCAGATATGAATAAAAAGAAGCTGCAATTGAAATAAGGAAGCTAGCAGCTAGTAAAAAAACAGAAAAAAAACAGTTTGGAAAAAACAAAAGGAACAAAGTTGGCATCCAATTGAAGTTTCGGTACCATGAAATCAGTGGAGATATTCTTATCTGAATCAGAGTTTTGATCCATCATCATTCTAATTTCATTAGAGAGAAAGAAAGGAACAGAAAAAAAAACAAACAGAAAAGAAAAGAGAAGAGGAAAAATGGCACGCAAGAGTGAAATTGGCATAAAGGAGTTGAATTCTTTTCATAAGATTTTTGAAGGGCAATGTCAAAGCCTCATTTCATCCCACTTTGGACTTCATTATATGGACTGAAAGGAGGGAAAAATGAATCAAGAATATCCTTGAACATCCAAGTCTTCCACTCGTTCAAATTTGCTATTTACTTGGCTTTTATTTCATTTTTACCATTTCATATGTCTTTCACTTTTGAATAAACTTTTATAGATGTTGATGTTATTCATGAATAATGGTAGAGAGTAGATAATAAGCAAGCCTATGGTAGTGCAAGAAGCATGTGTGTATGAGTGAGCTCCATTTTCATCATGTACTTAGAACTTAGGAAGAGAGCCACCAAAAGTTTCCTTTGAAAGGTTAGTGAGTGAAATTCATCTCAATGAATCATGAAGGTTGAAATTGTTAAGTTGTTGATTTAAGGACAAGATACTAGTTTATAGAGTTTAGATTTTTGAGAATTGACAACCCTAGGTAATTTCTTTTCAATTGCTTCTACTTATGTTTGGGAATAACCTAGGGGATACATATTTAGTACTTTTCGCGAGACGCTCAAGCTTAAGTGTGGGGGAGTTGATAAGTATCATTTTATTGATCATTTCATATGCTTAAATCCGTGTTTGACCCATATTTTACTTGTGTAATTGTGGATTTACCCTAGGTTTTAGGATTTATATTCTTTTTGGACTTAATTGCAAATTTTGATATATTTGAGTTGTTTTGTCACTAAATTTTTGATCTACTTTTGTAGGCTTGGAGGGATCATGGACCTAGGTCAGGTTGGGTCAAATGTTGAGTCAAAAGTGGACTAGATCAAGTGATCAAGCGTCGACTCATTTGGACCGTCCGATGCAAGAACGGTTAGATCTATACCATCTGAGAACTTCTGATCAATCCGAGATGGGGTTAAGGCTAATCGAGCGATCAGATCAAGATCTGAAGGTTTCAGCTCAATCGGAGATCATCTAGCCGTTGGATCATGATCAGAGGGATCTAGACCATCCATTCAAAGATCAGCTTGATCTGTGTCATCCGCTACAAATCTGGAAGATCCGAGCTACCACGAGGATGATCCTGACCTCTGATCAAGATCTGGAAATTTTGAATCAAAACGGACAAGGATCCACCGTTGGATGAAGCGGAATCAATCTCAGCCGTCCACTGCTTTAACTACTTAAACGACTACCCTGTTCAGATCTGAGGGTCGCGTCTTCACTGCTTCTTCTCATTTCTTCAATGTTTTTCTTCATTTTCTTCGGCGATTTTCCATCCGAAGGCGTGGCCAACTCGATCACTACCTTGGAGCGAGATTTGGGTCATTGGAGAAGGCTTCTATGGCATTTCTAACTCGGATTTGCATCAGAACAGGGGCTGAGTGAGGGTTTCATCAGTTTCTGATTTCTGATCCATTTGATTGTGAATTTGTGTTGTTTCCTTCAATCGGAGCTACCTGGAGGGTCTCTGGAGCGTCTGATCATCACCTAATCTTCACAGCATTCTTTCATCGCGAGATCAAAGGGATCGGATTGGTTTTTTCCAGCTGCATGCAATTCTGTGAGTGGATCTGAAATTGGAGCCAATTCCCATTGGTTTGCGAGTTGAAGGGGTTCTTGGCTTGCCCTTGCGTGACAAACAAGGTGGTCTCGAGACAAGAGAGTGATTGAGGATTAATTTTCTTAGTTAATTTCTGTTCAGTAGCTGTAATTTCAGTTTCAGTTGCCTTTTAATTCTGTTTTTCGTATCTGCTGTAGTTCTGAATTCTGTACCAGTTCTATTGGATCGTTTCTTGTAGTTGATAGATTTTCAAATCTGCAATCTAGTTAGCTAAGTTGTTTGTGAAATGAACAATTGCATTTAAATCAGTTTGTTAGCTTCAAATCATTTCTGAATTTGAATTCGTTTCTTCAGTTCTGCTTAAGCTGTAGCGTATCAGTCTCTGTTTTAGTTTCTAAATGTTTGTATCAAGTTAGCTTAGCTGGGTTTTATGAATTTACTTTGAAGTTCAATCCATTTACATAGTTATTGAAGTCAATTGATACATTTGGTTTCAGCTCGGTTAGTGTAGCTCAGTTTTCATTTCCGCAAGGGTTAGTTGCCAATTCTGCAAATTTCTGATTTCCAATCTGCAATTGTGCCAAGTAGCCATAAGCTTTCCTTAAGCTCTCCTGCATTTCGATTGGTAATTCAAGTTCAGTTTGCATTTGTCAGTTTCAGCACTCATTTGCCATTGCATCACTGCATCAGATTTATTAAGTTCTTCATGTCCAATTCTGCATTCGATTTCTCAATGCAATCTTTAGCTATTGTTTCTGAAATTTCGTAGCAGTTTCCTTTTCTTGATTTCAGCTTGTTCTCCATTCTAGAATTTCAGATAGTTTATGTTAAACTTGTTTCTAAATTCCAGTTGCTTCGCATTTAGTTCCATTTTTTTTTCTGCTCTGCATATCAGTTTCATGCTAAGTATCAACTGAATTCTGTACAATTTCAGTTTAAGTTCGCATATTCTGCTGTCAGCTTCTTAAGTTTGTGTCGAGCAACCCTTAGATCTCTTACACCTTGTCTGAACATTAGACTTTGAATTCAAATTTAGATTGCCTTGTGTGTTTAGTTCCTGCAGTTGAAGCAATTCTGCAAATTGGCAAACTGTTTCTGCCTTAGAAGTTCTCTGCATTTCTGCAAACCGTTTCTGCAAATGGTTACTAGATCTTACATTCGTGTGTTGTTTTCTTAAGTTCATCATTCAGTTAGCTGTATTTGAAATGATCAATTCCATTTCAGCAGTTTACAGTATCAAGTTTTAAGCTAGCTTTGTGTATTCGACTCTAGCTGTTGGCTTGTGTCTGCACTAAGTTTACTTTGTTGATTTTCTGCATTGGAGTTGATGTTTCGTTTATGCATTAGCTTTCCATCAGCTAGTTCTTGCATTGATCGGTGATTAGGTTTCAAATCTCTTCCTCTATTCTTGCATACCATTTCATTGATAGCTGCTTTCAAGGCTAAATTGATTACATATATTTCTTGTATTTAGTGTCATATTGGCACATAAGCTTGTTTCCTTTGTATTTCAAATGTTTCATTGCTGCATTTTATATCAAGTTTGTTTCTTTAGTTTTTCATTGAATCCAAACCCCAAATCTTATCTGAAACCCAAAAATATTAACGACACATAACTCGAGTACGAATCGAACAACTTGAACTAGCCCTTGGAAAAAATACGACCTGTGGCCCCTTTACTACGCTTTTATTCTTTGATTGCAAAAGGGTTTCCAGCTTTATAAATATTCTAAATTTATGGACCCACTTTCGTGACAACTTTAACCTAGTATTTTGGGTCCATCAAATTTTTGGCGCCGTTGAATTTAGTTAGAGTCAAAAATTAGTAAGAAGAAGTGGTCAAAGATTGAAAACAATTAAAGATTCTTGACCATCAATTGAAGATCCAAGGAAGTTGTGCCAAGTTGAATTCGGTTGAGAAGAAAAAAGAAATCTGCAACAAAAGAAGAAATGAATGGCACGCAAGTGAGAAAACAGTTTGTGCCAAAGAAAAAAATTTGTGAAGTGTGGTCAGAATTGTTTGAATTGCAGCCTTTCTTTGCCACGAAGCTGTTCGGCCACTCAGTTGGAAGTCTGAAATGCAGCTATTTGTCGTGAGCTGGAATTAGAAACAGAAAAAAAAACAACAAATTGCATATTGGTGTCAACTTCAAGCTGAATTCCTGCTTCCTAAGTTAGCAATGTGTAGCTAAGTTTGATCAGAATTTGAAAAGCAGTTTATTAAAAAGTTTGGAAGCCAAATTGAAAAGGAAGAGTGAACAAGTTGAAGAGAACTTGAGTAGAGACTTAGCTGCAACTTGAATCTGCAGCTGATATAAAAAAAAAATTCTGAACTGCATTGCATTTGTTGCTGCCGAGTGCTGCATCTGAGAACTATTGAATGATACAAGCCAAATTCGAATGAAGCTGAGGAAAAGCTAGAATCTGAAGCAGGAAATGCAGGAGAATTTGAAACAATTGCAGCAGAAATTGGTGCCAAAACAGAAGAAAAAAAAAGAAAAAAATATGTGCAGAAATTGTGTCAACTTTTGGCTGATTTCGGTTTTTCAAGGGGCTGTGAATTAAGAAATGAAGCACACAAATGTGTCACAAAGTATTGAGAGCAACTACTGCTGGACAAGACAGAAAAAGGAAGAAGAGAGAGAAAAAAAAGAGAAACAAAGTGGCACAAAAAGTGAATTTTGGCACTATGAAATCAAGTGAAGTTTTTCTCATCCAAATTAAAGCTTTATTCCATCTCATTTCTGACCTTACAAGAAAGAAAGAAAGAAGAAAAAGAAGAATGAAAAAAAAAGAGCAAGCAAAGTTGGCACGCAAAAGAAATTGGCACAAAGGAACTAAAGAGGTCTTTTCATCAAATTTTTGAAGGGCAAGGAAAAAGATTGACTTCGCCACACTTTTTATAGCACTAGAGGACTATCAAGAGGGCAGAGTTCATTGGAAACATCCTTGAGCACTCAAGTCTTCCACGTTATCAATTTTTCCATTTTCTTGGTTTTTACTCCATTTCTTACCATTTTACATGTTTTCACTTGTTTTTGTAGATGTTGATCCTAATCATGAATAATGGTGGAGAGTAGACAATAAGCAAGTCTATGGTAGTGCAAGAAGCATGTGTGTTTGAGTGAGCTCCACTTCCATCATCAAGTTAGAACTTAAGAAGAGAGTCACCCAAAATTTTCCTTGAAAGGCTAGTGAGTTAAATTCATCTCAATGAATCATGATGGATGAAAAGGCTAAGCTGTTGATTTAAGGACAAGATACTAATCCATAGAGCTTAGATTTATGAGAATTGACACCTTAGGTAATTTCTTTTCATTTGTTTCTAATTATGCTTAAGAAAACCCAAGGGATACATACTTAGTGGTTTCGCGAGACGCTCAAGGTTAAGTGTGGGGGAGTTGATAAGTACCATTGTGTTGATTATTTTAATTGCTAAAATCCATGTTTGACCCATGTTTTACTTGCTTAATTATGATTTTACCCTAGGTTTTAGAACTTACCTTTATTTTGGACTTAATTGCAAATTTACACTTATTTGAATTATTTGGCCACTAATTTGTGATCTAATTTTTGTAGGCATGAAGGGTTCATGGACCTAGGGCATATTGGGTCAAACTTGAGTCGGAAGTGGACCCGGATCGAGTTATCAAGTTTCGGATTAATCCGGGCCGTCCGATTCAAAAGCGGCTAGATCTGAGCCATCCGGGACCATCTGAAGCAATCCGAGCTAGGGTTAGGGTTGATCAAGCATTTTGATCAAGATCTGATGGTTTCATCCCAATCAGAGCTAAATCAACCGTTGGATCAAGCTCGGAGGGCTCTAGATCGTCCATTCAAAGATTAGGTTGATTTGGACCATCCGTTGCACATCTGGAAGATCCGAGCTACCACGAGGCAGATCCTGACCCCAGATCATCATCATCAAAGTTTGGCTCAAATCAGAGTAAGATCAGCCGTTGGATTTCCTCCGATCAATCTGGGCCGTCCATTGCTAGCTACTTAATCAAATTTCACCCCAGCCTTCTCCTTCATCGCGTCTCCGCCACAGCTCTTCTTTTTCAGCGTGCTCTTCGTTTTCTTTGGTAGTTCTTCAATCCAAGGGGCGCGACCACCTCAACTTTCATCCTAGATCAAGATTTGAATCCTTGGGGATAGTTTCTTTGGAAAATTCAGCTCAATTTGCGCCGGAACAGGGACTGTTTGAGGGTTTCGGCAGTTCTTCAGTCCGATCAATCGTTTCTCATCCACGATCAGTTTCCGAGCGTCTGAGCCACTTGTAGGGGTTCTCAGGTGAGCTCAGACGATTCCCAAATCATCATCGCAGCTCCATCAGTTGAGATAGAGTGAATCGGATTGCAAATTCCAGCTAAGCGCAGATTTGAGCAGAGTCGACTTCAGAGATGATTTCCCACTGATTTGCTGAGCCTAGGGGATCGAAGCCAGCTCTTGCTTGACGACCAAGAAGATCTTGAGTTAGGGAAGGGTTAAGGCTTAGTTATTTAGCTAATTTCAGTTGTTTGTAGCTGTAATTTCCATTACTGCTTTAGTTTCGTTTCTGTTTTGGTTTCAGATTGGTTAACTTTGTTTATTGCATTGTTACAGATTAAATTAGTTTCAATTCTGCAATAGTATCAGATAGATTGTTTGTTAGTGAGTTTTCAGATTTAATTTCAGTTCATTTCCTTGCGTATCAATGCTGTCCTGTTCTACTTCTGCAATTTTCAGTTATATCTGCTGCGTATCAGTTCTTGGGCTGCTGCGTATCAGACCTTTATTTGCATCAAGTTAGTTTTAGTTTTATGTTCTGAAATTGCATCGCATCTTGTTTCATTTAAACAACACTCTATTTCTGCAATTCTGTATTAGCTGTTTTCTGCATTTCGATTTCCAATTCTACCATCCAATTTTAATTTCTGCAATCCATCAAATATCTCTCAAGTATCAGTTTCTGAAATTGTGTATCAAGAGAGCATTGTTTGCTGGATTTCCCTCTGTATTCATTTCTGAATTCTGCAATTCCATCAGTAGCTGCAATTGTTTTCCTCAGCCTGCTGATCAGTTAGCATTGAGCTTCAATCACATTTCTGCATTGTTTTAGTTTGGATAGGCTGAAGTTTTTATCAGTAAGATCTGAGTTGGAACTATATTGCATTCGAATTTAGTGGTCTTATTTGGTTTTAGCATTCAATCAGTTTTCGAATTTTGCAAGACAATTTGCATTTCTGCATTTCTGCATACAGCCCTTGCAAGTCCATTTCCGGTTGTAGCTTGATTGAATTGATTGTCTCTGAGCTAATTAGTCTAATTGCTGAGCATCAATTTTACTTCCCTGCATCCAGAATTCCTGCAGTCATATCATCAATGAGTTTCTGCATGTTAACTCTGCAAGCTGATTCAACATTCGAATTCTGTTCTGAGTTTCTGCATCTGCACTCCATTTCTGCAATGGATTGTTTCTGAATTGTGCATTCGAATGGTTTGCTTCATATTCAATTGCTTAATATCAGTGGTTTCACATTAGTTGTAGTGCGGCTCTGCTTGTATCAAGTAATGATTCAAAACTGAAATTATTTGCAGTTTCGGCACATAGCTTTCCCTTCCTGCATATCAAGGTTGTTTAATTTCTGGAGGTTGTGTCAAGTTCTGAGTTTCCACTTTCGGTTGCTTGTGAAGTTTGCATTCTATTTGTTTGTTTCCATCCAATTGCTGCACATCAATTGCTACCCATCAATTTATAGAGCTGAATTTAGTTAAGCTTTTGGCACAAAGGTTGCTCCATTGCGTATCAAGTTGGCACCATTTATGGAATCTGTTTTAAGTGAAGATTCAGCTAGTGATTCATGGTTTTGAGCTTTAATTCCTGTAATTGAACAACCCTTTTAGTGAGCTATTAAGTTCAAGTTCAGTTAATTTCATCGCCATGGGTTGAGTTATAACTTGCTATCACTTGTTAAGTTCCATGAGTTAAGTTTCCTTTCCTTTCATCTCATTTTCATTCCTAATCGCATTCCAAACCCAAATCACATTCGAAACCCAAAATTCATAAACGACACAAAAACACGAGCTCGAATCACACAACATCAACTAGTCCCGAGGAAAAATACGACCTGTGGCCCCTTTACTACGTTTTCATATTTTGATTGCAAAAAGGGTTTCCAGCTGTTTATAAATATTCTAAATTCTGATTGGACCCACATTCGTGACAACTTAACCATAGTATTCCGGGTGCGTCAAATTTTTGGCGCCGTTGCCGGGGAAGCAACTGGTTGATTTGTTTGATTTTTGCTTGTGTGCTTTTGGGCATATCATTTGATTCTATTTTTTGTGCTTTATCTTTTGTATACGAGTACTGCCATTTTTCTTGTTTGTTTTGTGACAGGACTGCTAGTTCAAAATGTTTTCATCTACTTACCAGCAGCCGTGTCAACAATTTCAACAGCAGAACCAACCTTTCAATCAGCTACCAAATCAGTTTTTTCAGCCACAATTTCATCCTTTCCAGCAATTTCAACCGCCACAGCAAGATTTTCAACAGCCCTACTCGAATTTTCAGCAACCAAATCAGTTTTTTCAGCCACAAGTTCAACCATCATTCCAAAATTTTCAGCCAAGTCAGAATTTTCAGATTGGGCAGCCACCACTTCAGCAATTTCAGCCCAACTTTCAGCCACCTTATCAACAAGATCAATCACCTTTTCAAGGAATTCAACAAGGGTACCAAGGTAATTTGAATTTCCAGCAACCATTTCAATTTCCACAGCAATTTCACCCTTGCAACCAGAATTTCCAGCAACAAACCCAGAATTTCCAGCCCCTGCAATTTCAGTTTTCACCACCACAATTTCAGCCTCAGATCCAGGATTTCCAGGGCTACAATTTTCAGCAATCTCTACCAACTTGTGAACCAAATTTTCATCAATTTAATCAGCCTGTTCAACCATTTTATCAACCCCCACAGTCTCAATTTCAACAAATGTTTCAACAAGAGCTTCAAAACCTCTGAAGGCAAATGGAACAAGTGGCTAGTGATTTGAATCAGATAAAAGCCCAAAGATCAGAATGATTATCTTCTCAAGTTGTTTTTAGTTCTGAGAGCCCCGGAGTTGATTTTATATCAGTTCAAGGTGACCCTAGTGCATGGCCAAGACCTTCTTCAAGTGATCTTGCAAATTTAGTGGAAGAAGAAGAAGAAATTATTAAAATCAGGGCACCTACAACATGCATCCCTCCGGAGATTCTTATTCAAAATTCATTTCCAAATTTTTCAGCTCTAGAAGAAGAAACCGAAGCTCCACAGGACCATTCTAGACTTTTATTTTGTGATGATAGTATTATTGATGATCCTAATTTTTCTGATATTGATTTTGTAGATATTACAGAAGGAGCATGCATAGAAGATGATTCTACAGGTGTAGGGGATTGCACTAAGCCCCAGGGACCACCACAAGATTCAGAAGATGAACCAGAAAGTGTAGGGATTTGCATGGTGGAAGCAAGCACCCAAGGATCACCTGCTTTAGTTGAGTGTCCACCAGAACTTGAGGCTGAAGAGGAGCATGCACTTGATCAGGAGGAGGCCATGGATACATCTACTCTTGTAGAACCTCCAGGTATTCTTCAGCATGCTCAGGTAAGTATTTCTCCTTTTTGTTCAGAAAAATTCAGCGAGGTACCTAATGCTGACTTTATTGGTTATGATGAATTTATTGATATACCTTGTGTAGAAATTGTTTGTGCAAATCCAATAGAGGTACCAAAAATTGATTTCCTTGGTCATAATGCATTACCTGATACATCTCTTGTAGATATGGATTGCGAAATAATTTTAGAGGCACCTATAATTAATGTTGTTTGTTATGATGAATTACTTGATACATCTTTTGTGGATATGAATTGTGAAAAAATTTTAGAAGTGCCTGAATTTGATGTTATTTATTTTGATGAATCTCTTGCAATATCTTATGTTGAGGTTGAATGTGAAAAACTTATGGAGATATCTGAGATTGATTTTATTGGCTATGACACATTGCTTGATACATCGTTGATGGAAAATAATTGTGATATTTCTATTGAAGTGCCAAAAATTGATTTCTTTGTTTATGATGAGTTCCTGGATGCAAATTTTGTAGAAAATGATTGAGAAAAATTTATTGAGGCACCACGAATTGATTTAATTGGATATGATGCAGTTTTGGATTCATTTCATGCAGAGACTGATATTATTTTATTTTCTTTGTACCCTGCACGCTTGAGAGAGGTATTACATTGTTTTGCAGGGTCTAGAAGACTTCAGGAGTGGGTGCTCCAACTGAACAGACTTTAACCTCCTGGAAGGACTTCTAAAAGGCATAAAGAAGGAGGAGATGATTTTACTTTAATTCGAAGCACTCCATTCCTTCAATGGATCTTGAACCTAAATCGCCTTCGGCCACCGGAGCATATTTCTACAAAGTTCAAGTGTGGGGGAGTCCAAATTCTCTCAGCCACCCATGTTCCTCCACTACCACGATGGAGGCTACTGCTTGATAGACTCCGTCCACCAAAAATAAAGGGGAGATTTTTCTTTCTTGTATTTTCTTTTATTGCATTTTTCGTTTTCATGCTTTCTAGAAGTAGAATTTCCTTTTAAGTTGAGTCCTTGTCGATAAATGCATTTTAGTTTTCTTGGAAATTTGTTTCTTGCATGATTAGGAATAAATGTATCCCTCTAGGTTAACTTATTGTTATTTTAGAGTCTTTTGAAAATAAATTAAATTTGGTTATCAAAACTTAGGGTTTGAGTTCATGGATGAATTCTTGGATGCTTGAGTACTACTTAGCTTTAGATTCTTAATTGATGATTTGAGATGAATCATTTGCACCGAGTGAGAATTAGCCTTATATTTGTGACACATACATGTTATTGTACTCTAGAACTTGCTTAGGTTCTTTCTAAGCCATATTTCAATGATTGGATCACATCTATAGAGGGTAATCACTTTGTTTACCTTTCCATATCAATTTTGGCAAAAATCATGTTCATTCCATTTTTCTTTACTTATTTCCTACTTTTACCCTCATGTTTCTTTGGACTTATTGTTTGAGATGTTTCTAATGCTATTTTGCCCGAGACGAACAAAGATTTAAGTGTGGGGGAGTGATTGGTGATTTGGAATGAATTTTCATCAAGGATGCACTTCATTTCGGAAAAAAAAAACTTCATGTGCCAAGTTGAATTTAGTTGGAGTCAAAAATTAGTAAGAAGAAGTGGTCAAAGATTGAAAACAATTGAAGATTCTTGACCATCAATTGAAGATCCAAGGAAGTTGTGCCAAGTTGAATTCGGTTGAGAAGAAAAAAGAAATCTACAACAAAAGAAGAAATGAATGGCACGCAAGTGAGAAAACAGTTTGTGCCAAAGAAAAAAATTTGTGAAGTGTGGTCAGAATTGTTTGAATTGCAGCCATTCTTTGCCACGAAGCTGTTCGCCCACTCAGTTGGAAGTCTGAAATGCAGCTATGTGCTGTGAGCTGGAATTAGAAACAGAAAAAAAACAACAAATTGCAGATTAGTGTCAACTTCAAGCTGAATTCCTGCTTCCTAAGTTAGCAATCTGTAGCTAAGTTTGATCAGAATTTGAAAAGCAGTTTATTTAAAAGTTTGGAAGCCAAATTGCAAAGGAAGAGTGAACAAGTTGAAGAGAACTTGAGTAGAGACTTAGCTGCAACTTGAATCTGCAGCTGATATAAAAAAAAAAATTCTGAACTGCATTGCATTTGTTGCTGCCGAGTGCTGCATCTGAGAACTATTGAATGATACAAGCCAAATTCGAATGAAGCTGAGGAAAAGCTAGAATCTGAAGCAGGAAATGCAGGAGAGTTTGAAACAATTGCAGCAGAAATTGGTGCCAAAACAGAAGAAAAAAAGAAAAAAATCTGTGCAGAAATTATGTCAACTTTTGGCTGATTTCGATTTTTCAAGGGGCTGTGAATTAAGAAATGAAGCACACAAATGTGTCACAAAGTATTGAGAGCAACTACTGCTGGACAAGACAGAAAAAGGAAGAAGAGAGAAAAAAAAGAGAAACAAAGTGGCACAAAAAGTGAATTTTGGCACCATGAAATCAAGTGAAGTTTTTCTCATCCAAATTAAAGCTTTATTCCATCTCATTTCTGACCTTACAAGAAAGAATGAAAGAAGAAAAAGAAGAATGAAAAAAAAAGAAAAGAAAGAGCAAGCAAAGTTGGCACGCAAAAGAAATTGGCACAAAGAAACTAAAGAGGTCTTTTCATCAAATTTTTGAAGGGCAAGGAAAAAGTTTGACTTCGCCACACTTTTTATAGAACTAGAGGACTATCAAGAGGGCAGAGACATTGGAAACATCCTTGAGCACTCAAGTCTTCCACGTTATCAATTTTTCCATTTTCTTGGTTTTTACTCCATTTCTTACCATTTTCCATGTTTTCACTTGTTTTTGTAGATGTTGATCCTAATCATGAATAATGGTGGAGAGTAGACAATAAGCAAGCCTATGGTAGTGCAAGAAGCATGTGTGTTTGAGTGAGCTCCACTTCCATCATCAAGTTAGAACTTAAGAAGAGAGCCACCCAAAATTTTCCTTGAAAGACTAGTGAGTTAAATTCATCTCAATGAATCATGATGGATGAAAAGGCTAAGCTGTTGATTTAAGGACAAGATACTAATCCATAGAGCTTAGATTTATGAGAATTGACAACCTTAGGTAATTTCTTTTCATTTGTTTCTAATTATGCTTAAGAAAACCCAAGAGATACATACTTAGTGGTTTCGCGAGACGCTCAAGGTTAAGTGTGGGGGCGTTGATAAGTACCATTGTGTTGATTATTTTAATTGCTAAAATCCATGTTTGACCCATGTTTTACTTGCTTAATTATGATTTTACCCTAGGTTTTAGAACTTACCTTTATTTTGGACTTAATTACAAATTTACACTTATTTGAATTATTTGGCCACTAATTTGTGATCTAATTTTTGTAGGCATGAAGGGTTCATGGACCTAGGGCATATTGGGTCAAACTTGAGTCGGAAGTGGACCCGGATCGAGTTATCAAGTTTCGGATTAATCCGGGCCGTCCGATTCTAAAGCGGCTAGATCTGAGCCATCTGGGACCATCTGAAGCAATCCGAGCTAGGGTTAGGGTTGATCAAGCATTCTGATCAAGATCTGAAGGTTTCATCCCAATCAGAGCTAAATCAACCGTTGGATCAAGCTCGGAGGGCTCTAGATCGTCCATTCAAAGATTAGGTTGATCTGGACCATCCGTTGCACATCTGGAGGATCCGAGCTACCACGAGGCAGATCCTGACCCCAGATCATCATCATCAATGTTTGGCTCAAATCAGAGCAAGATCTGCCGTTGGATTTCCTCTGATCAATCTGGGTCGTCCATTGCTAGCTACTTAATCAAATTTCACCCCAGCCTTCTCCTTCGTCGCGTCTCCGCCACAGCTCTTCTTTTTCAGCGTGTTCTTCGTTTTCTTTGGTAGTTCTTCAATCCAAGGGGCGAGACCACCTCAACTTTCATCCTAGATCAAGATTTGAATCCTTGGGGATAGTTTCTTTGGAAAATTCAGCTCAATTTGCGCCGAAACAGGGACTGTTTGAGGGTTTTGGCAGTTCTTCAGTCCGATCAATCGTTTCTCATCCACGATCAGTTTCCGAGCGTCTGAGCCACTTGTAGGTGTTCTCAGGTGAGCTCAGACGATTCCCAAATCATCATCGCAGCTCCATCAGTTGAGATAGAGTGAATCAGATTGCAAATTCCAGCTAAGCGCAGATTTGAGCAGAGTCGACTTCAGAGATGATTTCCCACTGATTTGCTGAGCCTAGGGGTTCGAAGCCAGCTCTTGCTTGACGACCAAGAAGATCTTGAGCTAGGGAAGAGTTGAGGCTTAGTTATTTAGCTAATTTCATTTGTTTGTAGCTGTAATTTCCATTACTGCTTTAGTTTCGTTTCTGTTTTGGTTTCAGATTGGTTAACTTTGTTTACTGCATTGTTACAGATTAAATTAGTTTCAATTCTGCAATAGTATCAGATAGATTGTTTGTTAGTGAGTTTTCAGATTTAATTTCAGTTCACTTCCTTGCGTATCAATGCTGTCCTGTTCTACTTCTGCAATTTTGAGTTATATCTGCTGCGTATCAGTTCTTGGGCTGCTGTGTATCAGACCTTTATTTGCATCAAGTTAGTTTTAGTTTTATGTTCTGAAATTGCATCGCATCTTGTTTCATTTAAACAGCACTCTATTTCTGCAATTCTGTATTAGCTGTTTTCTGCATTTCGGTTTCCAATTTTGCCATCCAATTTTAATTTCTGCAATCCATCAAATATCTCTCAAGTATCAGTTTCTGAAATTGTGTATCAAGAGAGCATTGTTTGCTGGATTTCCCTCTGCATTCATTTCTGAATTCTGCAATTCCATCAGTAGCTGCAATTGTTTTCCACAGCCTGCTGATCAGTTAGCATTGGGCTTCAATCACATTTCTGCATTGTTTTAGTTTGGATAGGCTGAAGTTTTTATCAGTAAGATCTGAGTAGGAACTATATTGCATTCGAATTTAGTGGTCTTATTTGGTTTTAGCATCCAATCAGTTTTCGAATTTTGCAAGACAATGCTGCATTTCTGCATTTCTGCATACAACCCTTGCAAGTCCATTTCTGGTTGTAGCTTGATTGAATTGATTGTCTCTGAGCTAATTAGTCTAATTTCTGAGCATCAGTTTTACTTCCCTGCATCCAGAATTCCTGCAGTCATATCATCAATGAGTTTCTGCATGTTATATCTGCAAGCTGATTCAACATTCGAATTCTGTTTTGAGTTTCTGCATCTGCACTCCATTTCTGCAATGGATTGTTTCTGAATTGTGCATTCGAATGGTTTGCTTCATATTCAATTGCTTAATATCAGTGGTTTCACATTAGTTGTAGTGCGGCTCTGCTTGTATCAAGTAATGATTCAAAACTGAAATTATTTGCAGTTTCGGCACATAGCTTTCCCTTCCTGCATATCAAGGTTGTTTAATTTCTGGAGGTTGTGTCAAGTTCTGAGTTTCCACTTTCGGTTGCTTGTGAAGTTTGCATTCTATTTGTTTGTTTCCATCCAATTGCTGCACATCAATTGCTACCCATCAATTTATAGAGCTGAATTTAGTTAAGCTTTTGGCACAAAGGTTGCTCCATTGCGTATCAAGTTGGCACCATTTATGGAATCTGTTTTAAGTGAAGATTCAGCTAGTGATTCATGGTTTTGAGCTTTAATTCCTGTAATTGAACAACCCTTTTAGTGAGCTATTGAGTTCAAGTTCAGTTAATTTCATCGCCATGGGTTGAGTTATAACTTGCTATCACTTGTTAAGTTCCATGAGTTAAGTTTCCTTTCCTTTCATCTCATTTTCATTCCTAATCGCATTCCAAACCCAAATCACATTCGAAACCCAAAATTCATAAACGACACAAAAACACGAGCTCGAATCACACAACATCAACTAGTCCCGAGGAAAAATACGACCTGTGGCCCCTTTACTACGTTTTCATATTTTGATTGCAAAAAGGGTTTCCAGCTGTTTATAAATATTCTAAATTCTAATTGGACCCACATTCGTGACAACTTAACCATAGTATTCCGGGTCCGTCAGTACCCTTAAGCATGAATTCTGAGTCTTGCAGATTTCTAATTAGTCAGTCAAAGTTGGTAAATGTAACTACATAGCCAGTATCATATAATTGACTTATACTAAGCAAATTAAACTTGAAATTTTCAACCAACAGTACCTTTTTAATCACAAAATCGGTTTTAGTTCAATGTTACCTGACCCAATGACTTTGAGTGTAGCATTATTGCCAAATGCTACTGAGCCTAGGTTCTTGAACTTGAGTTTGGTGAATTTCAATTTGTCTCCAGTCATGTGTCTGGAGCATCCACTATCCAACATCCATTGGTCCAAATCTTTATGTTCCTATACATAAAGTCTTTATTGATTTGGATCCAATTAGAATTAAGGATAGCTTAGATTGATTTTCACAACCTAGTCTGTCTCACCCAATCTAGTGTTATCAAGCACGTTAACCTTATGGGTTTTGTGAGACAGGTTTTGACAAAAACAAAGATTTTAATTTGAAAAACAACAAGGTTAATTTTGAAAGGTTAAATTAATTTTGAATATGTTTATTTTGAAAAATTGAGTTGAATCTAAGATTAATTGAAATTTGTGTTAGATTCAAATTTGACAATAGTAAAGTGAATTTGATTTTCTATAATTGGTTCCAAGTCTTGGCGAGGCACTAGGCCTTCTTTGGCCATAGCCTTATTGGATCATCAACCCTTTCCTTGACAAAGCCTTTTATAGAAAATTCATCTTCAAGTTACTTCTTGAAAGATTTTGGTCTAACTAGCTTGGGTCTTGGATTGGTAGCTTCGGCTAGTTCTACCAGACTAAACAGACCAAGTAGAGTATACTTGACCTTATTAGAAAGGCTTCCCTAACATACTATCATCTCACCTCCACCCAATACTAGGTTGTTCAAATTTCAACTAAGTCATTTAGTCCTTAGTCTAACCAGTCCTAGGTCTATGCATAATAAATTGCAGAAGGAAATAAACAAGCAAGCATGCAATAAAATTAAAGAAGTAAGCAAAAAAAACTTATCTAATTATGAAAATTATTTTTAAATTGGCTCCCCCGGACTATAGCCTCGATAATGATTAGGCAAGATGTGAATCTTGTCCTTGGGGATCCAATACTGGTTTGGTCCAGCTTGGTTGTTCAAGCAAAGCTTAGGGTCTCATGCTTGAACTTTGCCTCTAGGTTGGTTCAATACAGCATAATAAGACCGTTGTCTAGACTTGGTTCGATACCCTAATCCAGATCGGTTAAGAATTCACTTCGGGTTCCAAGGATCATATCAAGACCCTTGGAACCCGAAGTGAATAGTTCTAAAGCCACTCTGAGCTCCTTGACTTGAGTTTTCAAGGAGGAATTCTCTTTCTCAAGCTTTTTTCAACTTGAGTAGAGTTTCCTTCTTGAACCTTCTTGGTCAAGGATCTCGAGTCGGCTTCCTCTTTCAGGAGTTTTACTTCTTGTCGGAGGGACTCGACCCGGATTTTGACTTTCGCCAAGTTACGAGATAAATATGAAATTAACTTCGAAAGTTCGTATTCTGAATAGCCTCTTACCGTTATTTGGCCGTTTTTCGAGATTGTGAGCCATTCGTCGTCTGGCTCCGATTCCGACCCGGTGTCGATGACTTCCGAAGCGGTTAAGGCGAGAAGATTTGATTGCGGGGCCTCTTCTTCTTCTTCGAAGGAAGATTCATCCCACGTGGCTTGAAGAGCTTTCTTCCTTCGTGTCTTCTTTGCCTCCTTCAGATTAGGGCACTCTGATTTGTAATGTCCCTTCTTGTTGCATTCATAGCAGGTGACATTTGTTTTGCCTTTTGAAGTTGAAGGTTCAGCTGGATCTTCCTTTCTTCGGCTTGCTTGCTTTCTATTTGTTTGATGCTTCAGCTCCTTGTAGTAGTCCCGAGCTAGTCGAACCAACTTGGGTCGATCCCCTTCACTGTCTTCTGAGTCTGAGCCAGACTCGGGTGCTGGTTGAGGTTTCTTCTTGAGGACTTTTTCTTGGGATTTACCTACAATAAACGCAATACTTTTCTCGACCATAGTGGAGTTAGTCTATTCATGCAATTCTAATTTTGAGAAAAGTTCATCTAATTTAATTTTTGAGAGATCCCTGAAAACCTTGTAAGCATCTACCATAGATGCCCACAGTGTGTTCCTAGGGAACGCATTTAGGGTATACCTGATTAGGTCACGGTTCTCTACCTTGTGACCTATTGTATGCAGCCCGTTCATTAGCTCCTGGATTCTGCGTGGAGCTGTGCTGCTGATTCTCCTTCATTCATCTTTATCGTGTAGAGTCTATTCAACAATAGAACTCTTTTGTTGATTCTAGTATCGGAGGTACCTTCGTGCAGCTCAATCAGCTTGCTCCAAAGTTCTTTGGCACTGTTGAAAGGACCCACCTGATTCAGCTCTTCCTTGGTCAATCCGCATTGCAACGTCTGAGTTGCCTTTGCATCAACCTCGATCTTCTTTTTCAACGAGGTGTCCCATTCAGAGTAGTGTTGTGCCACTCCTTCTGGGTTCTTGGGAATCTCCAAGCCAGATTGGATAATTATCCACATGTCCACTTGAGTTTTCAGGTGGACTTCCATCCTGCTTTTCCAGTAGGAGAAGACTTCTCCACTGAAAAGCGGTGGTCTGACTGTGCTGAATCCCTCTTGCACGGCCATTAATATTTTTTGAAAAAGAAAAACAAAGAAAACTTGTTCCAAGACTTAGTCTTGGATTAGTAGTGCGGAAGAAAATTAATAGAAATGAAAACGATCGAGTGGTGTTGCACCAACCTCGATTAACGAGAGAAATTCGAAAAAAAGATTAAAATAATTTTGTAAATCCGAAAAAAACTCTCAAATTGGTGGTTGCACCAAATTTGAGTCACCCGCTCTGATACCACTTGTTGGATCGGAGATATCGATAGAGGGGGGGGTGAATATCGATATTAAATTTTTCGGAAAACTAGAGAATATATGCAGCGGAAAATAACAGAACAAACGCAAACACAAGTTGGTTTTACTTGGTTCGGAGTCGCAGTCGGCTCCTAGTCCAAGGCCCACGGTCTTTTACAGTTTACTTTGGGCAATTCTATAGTCGTAAAAAGAGTTTTACAAATTGAGTACAGAAATATAACTGAAAATTAAACTTGCAACACTTTTTGCTACCGACGCCCGAGGCGGATCAAATTTCAGAGCAGAGGGTCGTCGTCGGCATTGGAATCTCGAAGTCGGAGCATGTCGGAGCATAGCGCTTGAACGAAAGTTCTTGGAGCATTGTGAATGATGTTTTTTGAAGCCTTGGGGGTAAACCCCCTTTTATAGCAACCATGGGGGTGACTGTGTCTAGAGCTGTCAAACGGGCCAACCCGTGGCGGGGCGGGGCGGGGCGGGGCGGGTTGACCCGTCATCTAGGCGGGTTGGAAAATCCTCAACCCAACCCAATCCAAGGCGGGTCGTGGGTTAGGCGGGCCAACCCGCGGGTCCATCAAAATATTTTTTAAAAAATTAACAAAATTTAAAAAAATTCATATATTTAGATTTCATCAATCAAATATGTTAAGAAATATATTTTCTAAATATAAATGGATACAAACGAGTACATGAAAAATATTATTTTTTATTTCAAAATAATAACAAAGAAAGATAATAAATTGTCATAAAACTTAACTAACATGTGATTCTCAACCCGCGGGCCAACCCAAGCCCATCGCGGGCCGACCCGTGCGGGTCGCGGGCCTAGGCGGGTTGGCCCGCAGCGGGCTTGGGTTGCTTAAATTCTAACCCAACCCGCTTAAATTGATTGGCGGGGCGGGCCAACCCGACGGGCCCAACCCAAATTGACAGCTCTAACTGTGTCGATGGGGGCGCCTACACGTGGCCTTTCCTACGCGATCTCTTATCCACAGGCTCGGTCAATGCTTATCCATCTTCACAGGGGCGCCTGAGCAGATGGGGGCGCCCGTATGGTGCCGGGCGGCTGAGCTGAGTATGCCCAGAGACTTCGTGGCAGTTTTGCTTCACTTGCTTTGGTTTAGCCTTCAACTGGAGCGCCCGTATCCATATGGACACCTAGCCCCAGTGAGGCACCTCAGCTGTATAAAACCAGTCCTTCGATCCCTAAACCAAGGTTTGTTCCAACACAAAAAGATGCAAACATGTTAGCCATTATTTACAGCCTAAGCTGTCTTGGTTCTGACTTTGGGTTTCCCAAATGGAACCCTAGGTCGAACCGACGCCTACTGTTCCCTCGTACGAGGAACGCGTCCTCACCTACTCCTCTCCGGAGAGTTTACCTTTTGCCAATCGGCTTGTCCGGTTGGACTTTTGCCCAATCCACCTGACCACGTCTTCGTGCTCAACTTCCGGTCAGGTCTTCTTGCCCAACTTCTGGTCAGGTCTTCAGTGCCCAGCTCTTTGCCAGGACTTCTTGCCCAGTCCTCGACCAGGACTTCTTTGCCCAACTTCCGGTCAGGTCTTCTTGCCCAGTCCTTGACAAGGACTTGTTGCCCAGCCTTTTGCCATGACTTCTTGCCTAGTGTACCTAGGACTTTTCCTGCACACTCAGTAAGCTTGTTAGATCACAATGACACTTTAACTTCTGAACCCTCTGCCATTATCAAAACACAGGTTTGACTTAGGTGCTTCCTGCACCAACATAGTGGACTGGCGCTACCCGTGATTAGGTCTTGGATGTACTGACCCTGGGGGGTTAGGAACCAAGTAAAAAGCCGCGTGTCTTCTCTGTTTGTTTTTCATTCTTTATATTTTCGCTGTGCTACTAACTCTCTGACTAGAAAGAACAAAGTTTCCGACGAAGTTTTACGAAAATTTCCAAGTCGATATTCACCCCCCCTCTATCGACGACATCGATCCTACAAGTGGTATTAGAGCCTGGTAGCTCTTCACCGGACTAACAGCCGACGGAGCAAGGAAGCCAGGAGTTGAGGGGGTGCAAGGATGAATCAGGTATTTTTTCAATTATATCTGTATTTAAATTTCATATAATATGCTTTAAGTGTAGGGGGTGAGGACACTATAAAAACCAGTGTCCTACTCGTAAGACTCGATCGTCACCACCGGCGACAAAGGAGGTACCAGCGCCAGGAGTCCGGAGGGACAAAAGTCATATCAGATGCTTCAAATGCTAGAAGCAAGGGCATTACAAGAATCAGTGTCCAGACTAGAAGATCAGCAGGACAACAAAGCGAAAGGAGGTTCAGAAATTTAATTTTTTCAATAATTTTTTCCAATTTCTGCATAGTTTCACAAGCATGCTGATAAGTATGATAATTTAGATAATTTTTCTAATAAACTAGATCTTTTACATAATCAGCTTAATGTATTATTCGACAAATTATCAAAATTAGAAAATAGTAGAATATCGAATATAAATTCTTTAATCTTTAATATTAATGCCAAAATTTTCGAAATTAATAGTAAAGTCAAGGATAATAATATTACTGATAGTTATGATAATTCTAAGGATAAAGATAAAATTGTCATTAACAATATTCCTGAAAATTTTGATAAAATTAGTACTGATAATATTGACAATTCTCAAGATAATGTTTTCATTAGTAATCTTTCTACTAAATCTGATAATAATCCTGATAATGCCGAGAATAATTTAGATATCTCTTTAGATAATAATGAAATTTTAATTAATAACTCTGAAAATGAAGATGAAGAATATGATTTAGAAGATGAAGAAGAATTCAACAAAATTAAGGATATAATTAACAAGGCTTACAAAAGTTCAAATAAGGTAGAACTATTAAACAAGTTTGAAAGCTTAAAAATAAAAGAAATCATTAAGGAATCAGAATTTTTTGAATTATTAGAAATGATGCAATTACACCCACAATTACTATTTAACCCTAAAATCATAAAACCTAATTAATTCTTAACTACTTAAATAATTAAAACTTAATTAATTCTTAATTAAGTCTCAAATAAATAAACCTTAATTAATTCCCAAAAAATTTAACCTTAAATAACCTCAACTTTAATCAATAACTTCAATTAACTTTTAATAACTTTAATTCTAATTAAATCTTAATTAATTTAACTCTAATTAAATCTTAATTTATTTAACTCTAATTAAATCCTAATTAATTTAATTCTAATTAAATCTTAATTAACTTAACTCTAATTAAAACTTAATTAATTTAACTCTAATTAAATCTTAATTAATTTAACTCTAATTAATTCTTAATTAATTTAACTCTAATTAAATCTTAATTATTTTAACTCAAATTAATTTTTAATTAATTTAACTCTAATTAATTCTTAATTAATTCAACTCTAATTAATTCTTAACAGTTTTTAACTTTAATTAATTAGTGACAATTTAACCCTAATTAATTCCTAACAATTTTAACCTTAATTAATTCGTAATAATTCAATATTAACTAATCCTTATTAATTTCAATCCTTAATCGATGAACTAAATTCTAATTAATTACTTTTAGATATGAAATTAAATAAAATCTTACCCAACAGGAACAATCAAATTTAATATTAAATATGTTAAAGTGGGTTAGCATATTCGCGAGTTCACACAATATGTATCAAATCGAGAATTTGATACATTATTAGAAACCTAATAAAATGTTTTGACGTGATTGACTCATGCATAAATACCATGTACATGCATCTGTTTATTTTTTTAAAAAATATATATGTCATGTCATTCATGTTTAATTTTTGCATTATTTAGAATGGTTAGATAGGAAAAGCTTAGTTGACACTTGCCTAACCTAGTACCAGGGTGGGGCAAAATGATAGTACGTTAGGGAAGCTTGGCTTAGCTATGTGGAACTTGCCAAAGCTACCTCACCACATCCTAGACTAGTTAGACCAGAGTTTTTCAAAGAGTAAAATAAAGGTATTATTTCTTTAAAAGACTTTGTCTAAGGAAAGGGTTGATGATCCAATAAGGCTACGACCAAAGAAGGCCTCTGTGCCTCGCTAAGACCTGGAAGCCGATTATTGAAATCTACCTTTAAGTTACAAATTGATTGAACTTGAATCTAACTCAATGTCAATCAATCTATAAATAAATTTAGAAAAATTATTCAAGTATCTCACAATACACCTATAGGCAAGCATGCTTGCTTGTATTGAGACATTTAGAATGGGTGAGATGTTAAGGACTAATTAAATCACAAACGTTTTTCAAAAAGTTTTTTCAAAATCTTTAGGATATTTTTCTAAAAATCTATTTTCAAAATAATGCTTCAACATAATAATGTTTTAATGAAATTCATGCTTGATTGACTGCTTATTTATAGATACAGTTTTTCAAAAATTTATACATCCTTTCGAAAATTATTTGACCTACACACTTAGACACAAACCTTTTAGGTCAACACTAAAGTCCCTTAAGACACTTAGGTAGAGTCAGACGGTGTCAGGATCAGGGGGAGTTTTTTAAAATTATTTTTCTAAATTTATTCGTTTCAGAAATTACTCTTTTTGAAAATTTAGATCTTTCAAATACTTTGTGCTTTAAAAATTATTATCATTTCAAAATATATTTTCGAAAAATATCTCAAAAACTTATTATATCCTTCAAAATATTTTTTCGAAAATTATGTCCTTTATCATACTATTTCAAAATGCATTTAAAAAATTATGCTAATTGCTCTTTTTATTTGGATGAACTCTAAAGACACATAGGAAATATCCTTTATGATCTGTAAGGATTCCTAAGATTGTGTCAGGTTTAGAGGGAGTCATATTCAAAAGAAATTAGTTCTATTTTTTGATCATTTTGTTAAATTATTAGATAACACTTTTTGAATCAAACCCTATGACGCAGAGGAAGATTAACTTGTGGTTAATAAGCTTCCTAGGACTGTGTCAGGTTTAGGGGGTGGTTAAGAACAAAAGAGAAATTAAAGGTTTTCAAAAATTATACACTATCATTATTAGATAACTCTTTTTGAATCAAACCCTACGACGCAGAGGAAGATTAACTTGTGGTCAACAAGCTTCCTAGGACTGTGTTAGGTTTAGGGGGAGGTTCAGATCAAAAGAGAAATTAAAGGTTTTTAAAAATTATACACTATCTCTTCAAAACTAATTACTTTTGAAAATATTCTCATTTTCCAAAATTTATTTCGAAAATCTTTTTGACTTTGGAATCAATTTGAAATAATTGTTACTTGAGTTTGAAAAATTTTCAGGACACTTAGGAAAATTTCCTTGTAGTTAACAAGGTTTCCTAGGATTGTGTCAGACTGGAAAAGAAACCAAGTCAAGAACTTATTTCGAAAATCTTTTTGACTTTTGGAATCGATTTGAGAATAATTTTTACTTGAGTTTGGAAAATTTCCAGGACACTTAGGAAAATTTCCTTGTAGTTAACAAGGTTTCCTAGGAATGTGTCAGACTGGAAAAGACCCCAAGTCAAGAAAATTATTATGTTTTCAAAACAAATTTTATTAAAAATATTCATTTATGAAAAAATCCCTAAGAGACATAGAAATTTTCTTGTGGTCAACAAGATTCCTAGGATTATTGTTAAACTTAGGGAAGTTCAACATATTTTTCTATTGGTGCATTTTAAGTACTTAGTTTTTTAAATAATATTTTACAAAACAAGTACTTAGTCTTTTTCCAAAAAAAAAGGGGAGGAAGAGTTTCGAAATGTTTTATCAAAAAATTACGCTTTCAAAACAATTATCCTAAGTACTTTCAAAAGAAGGAGAGAAATTTTTTCAAAAATTCTCATTATTGGCGCAAGTTTTTATGTAATTTTTTTTAATGTGTGACAAAGGGGGAGAGAAGAGCTAAAGTTAGATTTATTTTTGATTTCTCCTAAAGGATTAAACCTAGTATTAACCCTTAGACCTAATCTAACTTAAGTTATTATCAAACATCAAAAAGGGGGAAATTGTTGGTGCAAGATGCATTAGTGATGTCTTCCTTTGTTTTGATGTTTGATAATATACATAAGTTAGTAATATGTGTTAGACAAGATAAAGGTTAGTCAAAGTGATCAAGGGTTAAACCAAACAGGACCTTATGTTTGGTAGGGTTAACCCAGGATTGATCAGGTTGACAAAGGTTTAGCCAAATAGGATCTGATGTTTGGCAGAGTCAACCAGAACCCAGGGTTGGTTAAGGTAACCAAGGGTTAGCCAAACAGGACCTGATGTTTGGCAGGATGATCAAACCTAAATTAAATCTGGTTAATATACTGAGGTTTGATCAGTTATAACAAGGGTTAACTAAACAGGATCTAATGTTTAACAAAAAAACCCAGGGTTGGTCAGTTAGACAAAGGAGTGAGCCAAACAGGACTTGATATTTGGCAGAAGAGAAGTCTAGTCAAGATTAATATGACTAGCAAAAGAAATTCTTATCAAGGTAAAGAAAAGTCCTAGTTAACCTAGGCAATAAGTCCTGGTTCGAGGAATTGAGCACTAAGTCCTGGCCAAGGGTTGGGCACCTAAGAGCTGACCAAGGGTTGGGCACGAAGTCGTGGTTCGTGGAATTGGGCAATAAGTCCTGGCCGAGGGCTGGACACCTAAGACCTGACCGAGGGTTGGGCACAAAGTCCTAGTTCATGGAATTGGTCAATAAGTTCTGGTCGTGGATTGGGCACGAAGACCTGACTGAGGGTTGAGCAATAAGTTGTGTTGGTGCCCCGGTTGGTTTTGATGCGATCAACAAAGTTAGGTTAGGTCATATTGGTTTTAATCCCTCTGCTAAGTGTGCAGGAACTTAGGTACGGAGGAAGTCGAGTGTAAGACGCAGCGGACGAGAAGGATTGCGCGGTTAAGTGAGCCGACGGGCTCGGTACAATCCGAGGGACGCGGAAGCTGCGGAAGAGTACGTCGGTGGAGTGAGGAGGACGCGCGCAGTGTCCGAGGGACGAGAAGTCGGGAGGAAGGACGCTCGAGGGGCGAAAGGCCAAAGTCGGGTTCGGGTGAGCCTAACTCCGGTTGGCCGAAAATCACCCAGAAGATGAAGAATCAAAAAGACTGATCCAAGTGCCCAAAAGAAAAGAGAAAATTATTTGGTGCCAAAAAAGATCGAACGCGAGACCTCAACAACACACGCTAACCCACTTACCATTTGGGATAAAGGGCGATGGCAGTAAAATGTTGCCGATATTACTACTTAGAGATTACAACAGCGACATGGAGATTCCAACAGCCATCTCGAGCCATCTCGAGGAAAGATAAAGTTTTAATTAAACTTTATTTCTTAATGGATAATGTTACATTATCCTTTAATCAAATCCAATGGATGCAGTTTAATCCCATCCAAGATCAACCATCTAGATTACATCCATGGATCAATGGCCAAGAGAAAAGTCATCAACAATCAACAATCCAGATTTATTCTCTTAGGCTATAAATAGACTTAGAGGTTTTGCTTTAATTTTCAATCATTCAATTCATTCTTGTAATTCTCTCTAAAGTCTAGCGTGTTTTTGTTGTAAGGCTTCTCCGCCACAAGGAGATTTTAATTGAGTGTCCACTGCCTTGGAAGCAACGTTCTTAGTTGCGACCAAGTTTTTTTTAAAGATGAGTGCCTTCCATTTCATATTTTATTTCCGTCTATTCACCCCCCTCTAGCCGGACCAACCCGCTCCAACAAGTTATGGTCGTACACTGGGCACCGAAGTCCTGATCCGAAAGATCGGGCAAAAGTCCAACTGGTGGAGCCGGGTGGCAACTTCTCCTGAGAGGAGTAGGCGAGGGCGCGTTCCCAGGGAAGGGAACAATAGGCATCGATTCGACCTAGGGTTTCGCATGAAATCTAAAGTCAAAACCAATCTTAGAGGCTAAGATTATATACTTGTTTGTCTTGTGTTTGTGTATCTTACAGGTACCTAGAGTTGGAGGCAAAGCAAGCGAGCAAACACAAGAAAACAGGTTGCTGGGAAGACTTTCCTGGGCGCCTGAATGGAATCAAGAGCCTGAATGTATTAAGAACCCTACATGTGTCAGCCGCCCTAGACCTTTTAGGCGCCTGAAAGGAAGACTTATCAGCATCGCGAAGTTCACGATTCCAGATGATTTTTTGACCGAATAGAGGCGCCTCAAAGGCCTCTAGGGCGCCCGAGATGAAGCTATAAAAGGGGCTTCGACCCCTCAACTAAGTACAACATTTACAACATCATTCTAAGCATTCTGAGCAAAGAAAAAGCACTAGAGATGAAGCTCTGCGACCAAGGAGGCTCTAGGAGGAAGTGCGCTGCACTTCGGACTTCCAGATTGGCCGGATCGTCGACTTTTAATTTGGTTTGCTTTTATTTTACGAAGTTAATTTACTTATTATTTTGGTTGTAAAACTTGCATTGTAAGATGGGTTTCTCTACCTCCGGAAAGTCTAGAAAGGAGACCATTAATGGACGGGCACTATCCGTGATTAGGCCTTGGACATACAGACCCTAGGGGGTTGGGAACCAAGTAAAAACCCGCATGTCTTCTCTGTTTGTTTTTCGTTCTTTATTTTTCCACTGTGCTACTAACTCTCTGACTAGAAAGAACGAAGTTTTACGAAAAGTTTCCAAGTAGATATTCACCCCCCCTCTATTGACGACATCGATCCTACAGGAACCACGAGCCCAAAAGGCAAGTAAACACAGAGCGCAAGTACCACCTGATACGAGAGATCGTAAAGCGAGGAGAAGTTGTTGTCGCCAAGATTGCATCAGAGGATAACCTAGCAGATCCTTTCACTAAGGCCCTTCCAGCGAGAGCTTTTGATAGGCATGTGGAGGGAACGAGAGTCAGATGTATGGCAGTTTGATGGTAGCATAATCTTTTAGTATAAGTGGGAAATTGTTAGGATGTATACTAAAAGCTAGCTTTTGTATGAACATCTATATTTTGGAATGAGAATCATATGATCATTGTTTGCATTTTATATTTATTATATGTGTGCATATTGTCTGATACTTTACATTGTAGATAACATGGTGTGTGGTGCCACATAGAAGATCATGTTATCAGTCCCTTGTAGAGTATAAGTAATGGCTCACAACTGAGATGGTTTTGGGCAAACTATTAGCATGGTTGTAGTGTAATTTGGTATTGGTCTATCTTAATCATAAAATTACACTAGTACACTTTGTATGTATTGAGCATGACCGATTTAGAGGTGATTCAATTTATACTGACTATATAATTGAATCAGACCTCAAATATTGTAAAATACGGTGATTCAAAAATCTGGACTAGAAAATTTTTTGGGATTTTTTTGAATAGAGTATAGGGTTTCTGACCCTACGGGAGGAGCCCAAGGGGCTATATTGTAAAAACTTAAAACTTATCAAGGGTTTCATGAAAGAAAACCTCAAATAAGTTGGCGTATGTAAATTTACCTAAAGTTAAGGGGTTAAGCTGATAAACTATTTAACCTTAGAGACTTGAGGTGTATTATATAAATTTAGAGGGGTAAACTGTTAAAACCTTACCCTAATAGTAATGTTTGGATTTCGGTGAATTGAGGGACTTTTATGTAAAAGGTCCACCCCTTTTATAATCTCTCTCTCCCGGTTGCGAGCCCTAACCGTAGCCACAGCCGATCCCCTTTCCCAAACCCGATTACCATCTTCCTTCCCTTCCTCTCATCTACATTGACACCACTCTCGATCCTCTTCTCCCTGATCCGCCGGCGATCCTCCTCCTCCTCGGTGTTGATGCCGCTGACCATGTAGAGCCACCAACAGTCGTCCATCACCTCTGCCATGGAAGCCATCGCCGATGCAGCACTCCCCAATGCCGCCGGCCATCTCCCACCCAACGAGGTCAGGATGACAACACCCATGGCCATGTGAGAGTGGTCGCCAACTTCTCCTCCCTGCTGATCGCTGCTTCTCCCACCTCTCAGATGCCGGCTGCTCGATCCGCCTGGCGCCGCTGCCTCGCCATGTTACTGCGACCCAAGCACTATCTCCCGATCATGTCATCAGCTCGATTACTGCCTTCCTTTTCATTAGGGAGAACCGCCATTGTCAGATCAGAACAAAGGAGGGGAGAAGGCTTGCGTGCGGGCCACCAGGTAAGACCTACTTTGTTTCAGTGTCAATTCTTGGAATGGATTAGGTTATAGTGTGATAATCTGATCTCCATTGGAATTTCATTTTTGGTAATGGGTTTGGTGTGGATTAGAAAATGAATTGCCATATTGGATTTTGTTAGTCGATTTCCATGGATCCTCCAATTCCACCGTGAGTTGGTTTCTCTACATGTCTTGATGTGGTTGTGAGGAATCTGAGTTCTGGTTGATTTTGGATGTTCTGTCCAGATTTAAATCTTGTTTAGTGTATGGATGGACCTTGGTTCATGGATTTTGGTTTCCATATCGTAAGTGTTTGTTCGATTACTTTCGGAATTTGATCTTTCCTTATTGGTCCCATTTCTGGATTTGGAGTTCTATTGGAAGATAGTTTCAAACTGAGATGTTGGTACTTTGATTGGTTTTGGATCTTCTTACCAAGAGTTCTAAGTTTGAGCTTCATGTGAGGAAGCTGTTGGGTTTATATGTGTGATGTTTAAGGTTCCTTTTTATGTGATGGATCCAATTTAGATGTAAAGAATTCTGTTTCACCTTTGTTTCATTGATTTTTATACCCCTACTGTGAGTTATTTGGAGTTCCACCGTGAGATGCTATTGAATATGATTGGGAGAGGTAGGTTGGATAGTGTTATGGGTTAAAGGGTAGGGGTTGTGCCAATCTGAGGCCAAAAGATGGATTAATGGGGATAGTTAATAAGGTTAATTACTTGATGAATAGTTAATCACATTGGTGACTAAATTGGTAAATGAGATTAGAGGTTGGATTAAGCCAATGATGATTAACCTAATTAACTCATAGGATTAATGGAGCTGTATTGGGCATATTGGAATTCTATTAGCCTCCATTAACATTACAATTAAAAGATGAGATTGATTAGTAGGTGGATTAATTAGTTAATTGTTGGGTTAACTAATGGGTTAATTTGAGATTAAACTTAATAATCTAAGCGTGATAATTCGGATTCCGAAAACTTGACATGAATCTAATCTAGGTAACTTGGGTTACTTAAGGGGCTACTCATTTAATTGTAATTAATTAAATAAAACGGGATAATTAAGATGATCCTAATTAAATGAGATAACTCGTTTAGCTGTAAATTTTATATTAATATAGCTAAACATTATGCCTTTGATACAGGACATTGATTGGATTTATCATTGTTGATTATCGGATGGGAGGTTCTTTCTGATACGAGCATCTTACGATTGAGGCGGATACCTCTGACTTATCTCTTTTGATGTTGTCATATTGCTATGCATGGTTGGTTATAGATAACAGTAAGTTTATATGTTATATCTACCTTAGTATACCTCTACTTGACATCTGTTGCTTATTCTTGAGATGATCTCCCTTTAGTTTCATACAGTCTCAATGGTTGCCATGTGTATATACGTGCATAGATCTAGTGATAGGTCCTCTTGCATTTTGACATTGATGGATCACTGGTTACTTTTTCAGTATACCTAGTAGGTTACTTGTATCCCATGATATAGGATTCAGACCTATACCTAGCACACTGAGGTGATGGATGAGGACTCGGTGGTTGTTGTATGTGTTCGTGTCATGCACCATCCTTGCATTATTGCATGCCGACGATCATCGGCTCCTATGTAGTCTGAGCCCATCGCTAGTTACATGAGGATATGCACACACAACCACTCAGGGGTAGTGGCTACCATACAGTGTGTGCATTTGCCCTGTATTGCTCCATTCGACTACTATTTGGAGGGTGGTTCCGGGTGTGGTAGTAGCCAGGGATCCCTTCTCGTCCTGAGACAAGAGAAGATAAGAGCGAGACTCCCCCATTACTTGGGGTAGGAGGGTGTCCTCCGCCAGCATCCTATCCACTCGGTCACTCAGGAGCAGTGATAGCAGGGTGTGTATAGTTGTCATAGCTCTACCCACTCGGATGTTCATTTATGATAGATGGACGATGATCTGACTGGTGTCAGGGGTGACACATATCATTGCACCATGTGCATATTTTGCATCGTGCATTGCTTGCTGCATTTGATTTCTGCACTTGATTGACATGCATATACTGGAGACCTGTTTACCTTGGATTATGTGTTATACTTGTTCCATAGGGATTTATTTCACCCCTCTGCAGGATAGATGGATTCCGGTATGTACCATCATTCAGTATCTTCAATGAATATCCTTTTCTATTGTTCATATAAGACTGCATCAGCGTGACTCTTATTGTTAGTACAACTTACTATGCATATCTGTTTAGGTATCCGCTGAGTTCATTTGGACTCACACCGTTGCCTATGTTTTTATTTCAGGTTGAGATACTTGGAGTTGCCAGAAGAGCCCAGCAGTCAGTCCTTACCCATCGCGACGACATGATTTTGTTTTGTACTTTGTAGTGCATTTGTTTTATATTTTCTTTTAGCTATTTGTATATGTCTTGTGAGTGATGTTGTATGCCCTAATGGGTTTATGTATTGGGTGTTTTGCCATAAGTCGGACCAGTCTGTAGTCAGGTATGATTTACTTGTTGTTATGGTTATGTTATGTCTTGATTTTGAGGCCTGAGGCCTGAGGCCAAATATATATTGTGTGGGTTGTTTGGATATTGTATGTATGTGTAAATTGTCCGCCGGACAGGGGAGGTGTTGTCCGATTTTCTATTGGATCAGCAGCTCCTGGGTCTTGGGGCATGACAGATATTATGGTGTACATATTCTTAATCCCGATATAATAACGGGTACATGTACTTAATATCTATTTTTTTTATTTACTAGTGGGCGAGATTTATTTGTTAAATCAATAGGCCCGGTAAATTGGGAAATAATATTATTTACATGGTGTGTCGTTGATTATAGAAGGAAATCGTGTCCTAATGCGTTAGGATGATGATGTCCCCTTGAAGAGCTCATAGAGTTCATCATGTAAATCTTGCAGGTGGACTTGGTCTGACATGATGATAAGGTTAAGTGGTACTACTTATAGAGTTAGATATCAATTAATTAAATTATCAGTAATTTAATTAATTAATGGACATGCGAGATCTTAAACACGGGGAGATTATGTACACATAATATGTGGGCCCATATTTATTATGGAGGTTGGTGCAGTAGTTCAATGATAACCCTTTAGTGGATTGAGTTATCATTATTGGATCGGGCTTTGGATCCATTAGGAGACCAAGATCCAACTCCTCCTCATGATCCCTATTGTAGCCTATATATACCTCATGAGTCATGAAACCAAAGCCATAACTTAACCTAATTATTCTCCTCTCCCTCTCTCTCTCTCTCTCCTAGGGTTGGTCGGTGGCAAGGGAAAAGAAGAGAACTTTTCTCTTCTTTTCTTCTCTCTTCTTTTCTCTTGAGTGGTGGCGCAAGGAAGAAAGGGAACTTCTCTTCTTCCATCTTGGCAGGCGTAAGCTTGAGAAGGTGGTGAAGGGAGAACTGGTGGTTAATCAAAGCAACAAGAGGTTGTGGCGCAAGTTGGAGCAAGGGAGAAGAAGGCTCTTTCTTCTTCTCCAATCCTTCTCTTCTTTTCTTTGTGGCTTGTGTAACATGAAGGAAATTCTTTCCTTTGGTGGCTGGCGGTGCAAGGTGAAGAAGAAGGGAAGGGCTTCTCCTTTTGGTGGCCGGCGGTGCTAGGGAGAAAGGGAACTTCGTGGCCGGCGCAAGCTTTCTTAAGGGAAGGCTAGGTCATGCAAGGAGGATATAAGGAAGAAGTGTAGCTCTTGGTGACTTCGTTTCTTAGAAGATCATTGCCCACACGATGTCCAAGAAGAGGATAGGATATATGATAGAAGATCGCGAGATAAACAAGAGGTATAATTCTTGTTTGGTTTGTTCTTGCATCTTAATTAATTCTATGTTGTTAATTATCATGGACCCCGAAGATAAACACAAAAACTGACGATCTATTCATCGTCTATTCCGCGGCTAATTAATTAGATGAGTTAGATTGCTTGAACAACAAGTTTGTTCAAGTGATCACTCAAATCAATTAGTACGATGATGAAATGGTCGCTTGGGAAATTTCTTTCCATCTGGATTTGTTTTAATCAATAAAATTTTAATCTAGGGACATGGAGAGGATTTCCATGCATAACCGAATCCAACAATCGGAACTTACAAATTAGCAAAGGAACTTTGGGAAAAGTTCTTGGAGCTTCACAAATGTACTTCTGAAATAAAGCTGGCAAAACGAGATGTGCTCTGCTACCAACCCAACAACCTCCAAATGGAAGAAGGAGAATTAATTGCCCAACTACACGCCAAAATCAAAGAGCTAATCACAAGACTTAAGAACCTCAGAGAAATGGTAACGAGTCACGACACACAAAGGTATGCCGTAAATGCATTCTCGAGGACCCTAGACTAGACTTCCATAATAGACGCATACTACATCTCTATGTATCATAAGGTAAGTAACTTAGAGTAGTTATTTCAACATTGAAACTTCATGAATCTCAGTGCATAGGATAGAATAAAATGGGTAATATTGCTCTAAGCACGAGGAAGATCCAGCATGAGAAGAAATCTTTAGAAGATGAAAAAGGAACAACAAACATGGTAAGAAAATTATCTAAATATTTCAAAGATAAAAAGTTTAATAAAGTGTAGCATAAGAAGCAAAGGAAGACCCGTTGCTACAACTGAGAGAAAGAAGGGCACATCAAGAAGAACTACCCAAGGCTAAAGTGAACAAATCGAACAAGACCAAACACATGAACTTAAAGGCCACATGGGACAAATCCTCATTGGATGAGTCCAATCTCAAGGCACACGCCGAACTAGCGCTGATGGTCTTCCACCAAGAAGAAGAAAGCATCGATAAAGGGGGAGTTACATCAGAAGATAGCAGTGACAATGGAGGAGCTTCGGACTTCGAAAAATATATGGTAAGTGAGGTATGATTTCTACCGCCTGATCAACTTTATTTAGGTATTAAAGCAACGATGAAGTCTATATGTAAAATCAAAAATAAAAATTTAGATTTGAAAAAATAACTAGCTTCTACATGTTGGATCGAGAAAACACGATAGAAGGGGGGGGTGAATATCGTGAAAGCGTTTCGGATTAGAAAAGAGAATGCGCAGCGGAAATTTAAATCAAAACACACGGAACACAAGCGGAAATTTAAATCAAAACACACGCGGTCGGCTCCTACTCCAAGGCCCACGGTCCTTGACCGTTTACTACGGGCAATTCTATAATGGCACAAAGATTTACAAGGATTTGTACAATAGTAGTGCAGAAAAAAAATAAGTATACTCTTCGTTAGCGACGCCCGGTGTGGATCGTTCTTCGGAGTAGAGGGTCATTATCGACGCTAGAATCTTGAGTTCGGAGGTTTCCGGAGCAGAGCGCTTGAGCGAAGAGCGTAAAGGCGTTGGAAAAATTGATTTTTTGAAGCCTTGGGGTCGAGCCCCTTTTATAGCACTCCTGGGGGCGCCTGACACATGCCTTCGGATCCGAGAAACCTAACCGAAGCTCGGTCAGCGCTTATCCCTCCAGAATCGGCCTCGGAGCTGACAGGGGCGCCCGGACACTGGGGGCGCCCCGATTGACTTGGTCTGCTGGCTTCGTGGCTAAATCTGCTTCGATCACAGTTTTGTCTTGGACCCAGGGCGCCCGGGACCATCAGGCCGCCCGGGACCTTCAGGGCGCCTTGCCCAATAAGTCTTCGAAGCGATTCTTGCTCAACTGCTCGTTTGTCTTTGACCTTAGGCGCCCGGGACCTCCTGGGCACCTAGCCCAGCTGCTGCCCCTCTCCTTTGGGGTGTTCTGAGCTGCAGAAACACATTCCTTTGGTTCCTGCATCCAAGGTTAGTTCCACAACAAACAAGGCAAGAATGATAGTTAGTTTATACAACCGTAGTTGTCTTGGTTCTGACTTCGGGTCTTCGAAATGGAACCCTAGGTCGAACTGACGTCTACTGTTCCCTCGACGAGGAACGCGTCCTCACCTACTCCTCTCAGGAGAGTTTACCTTTTGCCAACCGGCTCCTCCGGTTGGACTTTTGCCCGATGCTCCTGACCAGGTCTTCGTGCCCACCTTCCGAGCAAGTTTTCGGTGCCCAGCTTTACTCACCAGGTCTTCGTGCCCAATCCGCGAGCAGGTCTTAGTGCCCACCTTCCGAGCAGGTCTTCAGTGCCCAGCCCTCGGCCTGGACTTAGTACCCACCTTCCGAGTAGGTCTTCGGTGCCCAGCCCTCGGCCAGGACTTAGTGCCCAATTCCTCGAACCAGGTCTTCGGTGCCTAGCCCTCGGCCAGGACTTAGTGCCCAGTCCACGACCAGGACTTAGTGCCTAGTGTTCCTAGGATTTTTCCTGCACACTTGAGTAACATCGTTAGAGCACAAATAGTACTTAACTTTGAATCCTTTGCCAATATCAAAACAAGGTTCGATATGGTGCTTCCTACACCAACACTTCATACACGCTTGAAATATATGATAAATTACAATTAGAAAATGAGAATTTGAAAGCTTAAGTAGAAAAACTAGAAAATAATATGCATGTTCAAAATTTTTTCAAAAGTCAAAAGTTTTTGAATATATAATTATTGAAGAAAATTTAGTTTAATATTTTTTATTGATAGATTTCGCTGTGACCTATCTACCAAATTTTTTTTTCAAAATTTTTAACAGTTAAACAGATTTGTTATGATTTTTCATTCGAGAACCTATTTTTTAATTTTAAAAATACTTTAAAAATTAGTTTTGTCAAATTTAATTTTTCAAGACCTATGCATTATCTTTTGAATGATGAATTTTTTTAAAATTTATTTTATGTTAAAATTAAATTTTAAAATTATCTCTTTCAAAAATTATCAACTCTGAATTCAAAATTATTATCTTAAAGTTAGAAAATTTATTTTCTTTTGAAAATTTTTACAGAGATGAACCTGCTAAATTTCTAATTTAGATAAAAATTTGAGTAATTTTTAATAAAGAATACAAATTTTTATAATTTTTTTGAGAATCAGACTTTTAATTTTAAAAAATAATTTCTAACCCATTTTTGAATAATTGGATATTGAGAAGACAAACTATTACCTGTGACATGTTATCAAAAATTTTGGGTGTTTAAGTAATTTTCTATAAATTTTTTTTAAAAAAATTAAATTTACTTTTAAAAATCACTAATGTTTGTCTCTGGTCAAATTCCATTTTAATTTTTTTTCTCAAAACTTGGTTAAATTTTGTAAGTATCTAGTTTAAACATTTCTTATTAAAGTTGATTTTACCCTTAACATATTTATTGATGTAATCAAAGGGGAGAAAATATGATTAAGTTAAGGAGATGCTTAAGTTATATATATTTTTTTAATTACACTGTCAAAAATTTATATCTGTCATTTCATATGTTGTTTAACCCTAACATAACTCGAGCTGATACATATCAAAAAGGGAGAGATTGTCACTGCTCCAGGTGAGTTTTGATGTGGTCAATCGAAAATGCAGCGGTAGAAAAAGTTGACATGGGTGTAGCGATATATAGGCACAAATATTCAAAAATCACAGCAGAAATAATAGATCCCACGAGCGATCCATGCGAAAGAAAAAACATACAAAGTTAATTTACAAATTCGAGGTATGCCGGATCTCTTGGACGTTCAGTGTCCATGCCTCTATGTGTATCCACACAACACGATCTCTCAAGTTTCGGAGAAGAATCACCTTTGTGGTGCTAGCCACAAGAGGAGATTCACAAAGCAAGAAGGAGAGGGAGAAGAGGGATTTTGGCCAAGAGAAGAAAGGGAAGGAAGAATGACAAGTTCATCATCTAAATGATAAGAAAAATTCTTTTATACTCATCCCATGAATATGAAAAAATTTTGTCCCTTTAGCTTTCCTCCATTAATGCTAATAAAAACTCACTTAGAACACATTTTCTCTTGTGACTCTTCAACTTCTCTTCATCCAATGAAGAGAAACTATTCATCTTCCTCTATTATTAATTTATTAAACATTTTAATAAATTAATATCTCATTCAAATATGGTTGAGTCTAATCTAGATGAGTCAAACTCAAATTAGATCTCAATCCCATAATCCAATTAGATTCACTTGAGTCTAATTCAATTAATCCAATTTGGATCAAATCTTAGTCAAACTAAGATCAATTAATCTCTGAAGCATCGTGTCCTTAGTGTGTAACCCAATAAGTTCTCATAACGTTGACAATGTGTCTAAACTGCATTAGACACATAAGCAATGAGCGGCATCTAGCAATGCATCATTGCTACCTAAGTGACGAGAAAATCGAGATCCGACTTAAGCTCCGTGACTATGACAATACATGATCTTGTCCTTCCATCCTCGATATCTAGATTGACCAATGAGGCATAAACCATGTCATCCTCGATCAATCTTTGTGTTTCTTGATATCCGAGTAGACTCACTCAAACAAATGAACTCAATATCTCATATTGACTCATTTGAGCATGACCATGCATCTTAGTAGTCCTACTCAATCAAGGGACCCACAGATATCACTGCCGTCATATGGGAGAGATAGATCACATCTGCATCACTCACATCCCTCCACATAATTCATTACATACCCAGTGATCGCCTTTATAGTCCACCCTGTTACTGGTGACGTTTAACGATACTAAAGTACATAACTCCTTATATAGAGAACCGTAATGACTTCAGATCTAAGGATTATTCATACTAATAGTCACATGAGAAAGTTTATGATACTCATATGACAATCTATGAAACTTTCTCATGGTGGAACAATTCAGTACACATTCTCTAATGTATACCCATGTATCAACTTGATATCATATATCTATGACTTGTGAGCTCAAGTCATCGATTAACCTACATGCTAGTCTCCATGCATTAATATTGTCCTTGAATATTAATGCTTAACTAGGAATGGTTTAGTGTAGTGTTCTCTGTTGGGGCAATCGACCCAAGTATGATCAAGTGGATCATGAGTTTTGATGTGAGTGGCAATATGATTAAGTTACGTTGCCCTGTTGGTTTGATATGTGTATTTAAGTCATCCAGGACTTGGTGAATCACACATGAAGTACGCATCCGAGGGGCGAGAGTCGAAGGAAGAGGACTCAAAGGGAAAGCCGGGGAAGTAGACTTTAAGGGCATACGCGAAGGATTGCATGGAGGCAAGCCATGGGCTTGTGCGCGCATCCGAGGGATGAATGCAAAGGAAGAGAACTTCAAGGGGTTAGCCAAGGGAGTGGACTTCAAGTCATACGCGAAGGGTGGTCTTCGGAGTGAGTTTGAGTGAAAGTGTAAGCTGGGCAGTCGACTGCCCTCGGGCCAGTCCACTGCCAGAACTCACAGAAAGATCAGTCGACTAGTCCAGGACCAGTCGACTGATCAGTTCAAAAAACTAGTCGTTGGGCTAGCCGTTGGCTAGTGACTAGCTGGGGATCAGTCGACTGCCCTTCGGGCAGTCGACTGGCATCGAGACTGGACTGTTTTAAGAATAGTTCTCCCCTCTATTTAAGGAAAAGTTTTGAGCAGAATAGGGTTACGGTTCTGAAGTGTAAAATCCTATTCTAAGTGCTTAAAGTCTCATTCTCTTCCTCCTACTTTAATTTTCATCTTGTACAAGAGGAAGGGAAGATCTTGTGAAGGTTTCTCCACCTTGAAGGAGAAGTTCATAGTGGATCTTGTGCGTGTGGTGTGGATCCTTGGATTAGTCACCTCTTGGAGGTGGATACCAAGTAAATCAGGGAGTTAGCATTGGTTTTCATTGTTTATTTTGTTCTTGTGCTTTAGCCAACATCTTTGTTGACAAAATCAAAAAGATGCTATTCACCCCCCCCCCTCTAGCTAGAACGCCAAGGTCCCAACAAGTGGTATCAGAGCACGGTTCATTTCGGAAGAACTCACCGTCAACTGGAACATCAAGATAACGTTTCAAGAGGGATATAGCACCGCACGACCACCATTCTTCGATGACAACGATTTCGCATATTGGAAAGGTAGGATGGAATATTATCTAATGAATGATATTGAGAATTGGTTTAGTGTTGTAAATGATTTTGAAGTGCCAATGAATGAGAGGGGAGAACCTCTTCCTATGAAGCATTGGTCAAAAGAAATCATGAAGAAGGCACAAGCAAATGCAAAGGATACAACAACTCTACAATGTGGTCTTTCAAAGGAGCAATTGAACAAGGTAGGACCGTTCAAGACCACAAAAGAACTTTGGGAAAAGCTCATTATGCTAAATGAGGGATCAAATGAATCAAGAAGATCCAAGAAGGATCTCTTGGTGGCACAACTTCAATCCCTCACCATGAAGGCAAATGAAACCATGAGTCAATTACACGGTAGAGTAAAAGAAATCATTAATGAACTCCTTGTGATAGGTCAGAAATGGAGAATAGAGACCTAGTAAGGTATGTGCTTCAATATTTCCCTAGAACCACTCTATGGGCCTCAATGGTTGATGCATATAAAGTCTCTAGGGATCTTTCTTTAGTAAAGCTTGATGATTTATTTTGTGAATTTGAACTTCATGAACAAGCTAATATGTCTACTAAAGAGAAAGGTGTAGCTTTTGTTGTAGAAAAAGAAAGAAGAAAGAAGAAGGACAAGAAGAAGGTCTTATACTCATTATCCGATTCGGAAGAATTAAGCGCTTCAATGGATAGTGATCAAGAGGTGTATATGGTAAGGAAGATGAGGAAAGCGTTTAAGAGTTTTTCTAACAAATCTCATGATAGGAAAAATTCAAGGAGTAAGAATAAAACAAGAGAGGTCATATGCTACAATTGCCATGAAGAAGGGCACATGAGGAATGAGTGTCCACTTTTGAAGAAAAAGGAAGAAAAGAAGAAGGAGGAAATGAAGAAGGATGAAAAGAAGAAAACAAAGGAAAAAGGCTACAAGTCTAAAGGCGACTTGGGATGATCCTTCATCATCGGAAGAAGAAGAAAACCATGTGTCTCATTTTGTGCTAATGGGAGTTGACAACATAGCATATGCATCATCCGAAGATGAGAAGAGCTCAAGTGATGATGAAGAAGGGAGCTCAAGTGAAGGGGGAGATCAATCTTCGGATTCGGACGTCTCGGTAAGTGAGGTATACAACCTACCCCCTACTACACTTGTGAAGATTATTTCTAGTACTAATAATGATTTGTTTAATGCCAAATGGAAAATTAAGAGTTTGAAAAATGAGATTTGCATGTTAAAGGAAAAATTAGAATCCATGACAATCAAGGACAATATGCATGATTTTTCTTTTAGTTTAAATGAGTCATCTTTAGAAGAAGAAAATAAGGAATTAAGGGAAAAGTAGAGAGTCTCACCAAGGCCCTTAGCAAGTTTCAAATTGGCTCAAAAACCTTGATATAATTATTAGTAGTCAAAGAGTCGTATACAACAAGGCCGGAATAGGATATAAACCCAAGACCAAGGAGGTTGCTTTTATTTCTCTTATAGGAAGAAAGGGTGCACTTAGAAAGCAAACCATTAAAGGCAATGTAAAGCAAGCATGAGTTCCTAAGGAATATTTAAATGATGTTTGTGGATCAAGTGTATGGGTACCAAAAGATTGTGTTTTCGTGTTGCTTAGGTAGAGGAGAAGAAGGATTCAAACAAGTGGATTGTGGATAGCGGTTGCTCAAGACACATGATCGGTGATGTGAGCAAGTTCTTCACAATTAGCTCCTTGAAAGAAGGAATGGTGTCTTTTGGGAATAGTGGAAAGCTCAAGATTATAGGTAGAGACACAATTGAGGTATCACCTACAATCATCATCCATAAAGTGCTTCTAATTAAGGGCATGGAATTCAACTTGCTTAGTATTAGTCAATTATGTGATGTCGGGTATAGAGTTGAGTTTCATGCTAATAAATGTTTAGTTAGGCACATAACTCAAAAAATGTTATGTTGGAAGGATATGGGGAAGCAAATCTTTATTATTTTAATTTCTCCTATGCTTCTAACACTTTTACTAAGTGTCTCATATCAAAAGAAGAAGAAGGATGGTTATGGCATAGAAGGCTTGGACATATCAATATGAAGAATATAACAAGAGTGGCCAAGATGGAGTTGGCAAAAGGACTACCAATGATTAAGTATGTCAAGGATAAAATGTGTGATGCATGTCAAGAGGGTAAGCAATCCAAGTCATCACATAAAGGTTAAACTCTAACTAGTATTTCTCTACCATTGGAATTATTGCATCTAGATTTATTTGATTATCATAGTACTCCTTCATTGGTAGGAAATAAATATTACTTAGTAATTATTGATGATTTTTCTAGATATACTTGGGTTTATTTCATGAGACATAAGGATGAACCCTAGAGATATTTGTAGGATTTAGCAAAAGGGTTGAAAATGAGAAACACCTCAAAATCAACCAAATTAGAAGTGATCATGGTGGAGAGTTTAAAAATTCAAACTTCTCTAATTTTTATCTAGAACATGGGTACAAACATGAATTTTCATGTCCAAGAACACCACAACAAAATGGGGTTGTAGAAAGAAGGAATTAGGCTTTGCAAGAAGCGGCTAGGACTATGCTTAATGCTTATTCTTTACCTAGCTATTTTTGGGCGGAAGCGGTAAATACCGCTTGTTACATCCAAAATCGAGTTTTAATTCATAGGTTTTTAGAAAAGACACTTTTTGAATTATGGAATGGGAAAATCCTCAAATTCACTATTTTAGAGTGTTTGGTTGCAAGGTCTATATTTTAAACACTAAGGATGACTTAAGAATATTTGAGTCTAAGGCGGATGAGGGGATTTTAGTTGGATACTCATCTACTAGTAGAGGATATAGAGTATATAACAAGAGAACTAAATTGATTGAGGAATCATCCAATGTGGATTTTGATGAGTCTACTAGTACTTACCCTAGGAAATCCTCCATTGACAAGGATATAGGAGTAAATCAAAACCTTCCCCAAGCAATCCAAGAGTTACATTTAGGGGGTATTGATCAAGGGGGAGGAAGAAATGCATCGGATGATGAAAGAGGCAATAATGAAGTAGATGAGCCCATAATCCCTAGGACCTTAAGGCACCATCAAGATCATCCTATCAACCAAATAGTTGGAGATGTTGAACAAGGAGTAAGGACTAGATCCTATTTTAGAGAGCATGCTAGTCAAATTGCTTTAATATCTCAACTAGAGCCAAAGTCTATTGATGAAGCCTTAGTTGATGTGGATTGGATTCTAGCAATGCAAGAAGAGTTAAACCAATTTGAAAGAAGTAAAGTATGGGAATTAGTTTCAAGGCCCAATGATAGTACAATTGTCACAATAAGATGGGTCTTTAGGAACAAATTGGATGATCAAGGGAGAGTTACTAGGAACAAGGCTAGATTGGTAGATAGGGGTTTCAAACCAAGTTGAGGGGCTTGACTATGATGAAACTTATGCTCCCGTAGCTAGATTAGAGTCCATCCGGATTTTGTTAGGATATGCCGCTCACATGGGATTTAAACTTCATCAAATGGATGTGAAATCGACATTTCTTAATGGGTTTATTTAGGAGGAAGTATATGTAGAACAACCACCCGATTTTGAAAACATAGACTACCCTAATCATGTTTATAAATTGAGGAAAGTCTTATATGGATTGAAACAAGCTCCCCGAGCATGGTATGAAAGGCTTTCATCTTTCTTAGTTTCCAAGGAGTTTAGAAGGGGAACAATTGATCCAACTCTATTTCTTAAGTCTAAGAATAAGGACATTTTTGTAGCCCAAGTTTATGTTAATGACATCATTTTTGGGTCAACAAATAATGAATTTCTTCATGAATTTATCAAGCATAAGGAAAATGAGTTTGAAATGAGCCTTGTTGGGGAGTTGACTTTCTTTTTAGGATTGCAAGTCAAACAAACAAATGAAGGAACTCATGTTTATCAAACAAAGTACGCTAGGAAAATTATCAAGAAATTTGGATTAGAAAATGCTAAAGTAGCATCTACTCCCATTGGAACAAATGTCAAGATGGATAGTGATCATGAGGGGAAGGTAGTTGATCCAAAATAATATAGGAGCATGATTGGTAGTTTGTTGTATCTCACCGCTAGTAGACCGGATATACTATTTGCGGTAGGCATGTATGCAAGGTATCAATCTTGTGCCAAAGAGTCTCATTTAGTAGTAGTAAAAAGGATATTAAGATATATTAAGGGCACTCTTAATGTCGGTCTTTGGTACCCTAGAACTTCAAGTATTGATTTATTTGGGTACACCGACTCCGATTATGCGGGTTGCAAATTGGATAGAAAGAGTACTAGTGGTGGGTGTCAATTTCTTGGATCATCTCTAGTTAGTTGGAGTAGTAGAAAACAACAATGTGTTGCATTGTCAACAATCGAGGTCGAATATGTAGAAATGGGTGGTTGTGTAGCTCAATTACTTTGGATCATGCACACCTTAGAGGATTATGAGCTTCATTACTCCAAGGTCAAAGTCTTATGTGATAATGTGAGCACTATTAACTTGACTAAAAATCCGGTGCATCACTCTAGGACAAAACACATTGAAGTGAAGCATCACTTCATTAGGGATCATGTGGTAAGAGGTAACATTGAATTACATTATGTTGAATCCAAATCCAACCTTGCTGACATATTTACCAAGCCTCTACCCGAAGCGGAGTTCACATCTCTAAGAAGAGGACTTGGTATGTGTTTTGTAGAAATGTAAAGTTGGCTTTGGGATAATGCAAAAATAAGGTAGTGCTTGAGATAGGATGATACAAATAACTCACTTATGCTTGTGGCATATTGTTGGGGTATTGGATGTATCACATTATTGAAAATAGACCAACTATGGGGAAAGCAAATGTTTAATTAATGGACATCTTGACCATAGATCATAGTTGGACATTTCAAATAATTTGAAAATATTTTTGTGTTCTATTTACTATGGCATGAGTTTGCAAAACACATGATTTCAAAACTAGGGTGTAAGATGTTGAGGCAATCTGTGGTCCGGAGTGACCAAGTGTTTTAATGTTTGGGCAAAGGGTTTAAGTTAGGATTCCCTTGTGTTCTCATATGTGTATGTTGAGTGTGCAAGATGTACAGGTTACATATATGGACTTGACTGGACGGTCTCGGTATGGTGAAGGGTGGCATGGAGACAAGATGGAGGCTTGTGTGCACCCGAGGGACTTTGGAGAGCAGGGACAATGAGGTGATGGGCGCGGACTTTGAGGCATGCGTGAAGGATGACATGGAGGCAAGCTGGAGGCTTGCGTGCATCCGAGGGACGGGAGCCGAAGATGAAGAGGGCGCGAAGGCAATAGTCGAGGCTACGGATGAGGAGTCAGTCGAGTCGTGAGGGTACGAGTACTGTGTGATTATACTCGGGAAAGTCCTAGGGTCTGAATGCTGAGAGAAGTGTACTCGGGAAGGGAAACCCTAGGTGGATGAGTTGGGCAGTCGACTGCCCTTGGGGCAGTCGACTGATAAAACTTACAGAAAGGGTCTGGCCCCTATACCAGTCGACTACCCTGGGAGCAGTCAATTGGTGACAGCCAAAATTTGAACGTTAGGCGTATAACGGTCGGATATTGGTGGGGGCAGTCGACTGGTGGCGAGGGTTTCAGCCTGAGTCATATTTAAAGAGGACTTCGTGGTGGCTGAGCTTCTTGATGAAACTCGCTTGGGTAAAGTGAGTTAGTAGTCTTTTGCGCCCAGAGATTGTCAAAGTGATTGTGGCGAGGTTTCTCCACCCACAAGGAGCAACGAGGGCTAGCCGGAGGTTATCCGGGGAGTGATCCACCGACGGATTCTTGGATTAGTCACCTGTCCGGGGTGGATACCAAGTAAATCGGTTTGTTAGCATTGTCTAGTATTGTTAGTCTTATTTTATTTGTATTTCTGCTGCGGTAACAATTTTGTAGAGAAAACGATGAAGAGTTGCTATTCACCCCCCTCTAGCAAACGTCTTTGATCTATCATAAGTTTGATACAAAGTTGGATGTTTTCAATGAATTTGAGATTTAGTCAAAAAGTCTAACATGTTTAGATTTTTCATGAAAATATATTTTTTTCTGATAGAGTATATCATAAGAAACATGTTTGCAAAATTTCATGATTTTTCAAATTTTGTGGAATTGTTTATGGATTTCTGAATTTCATCTCAGAAGTTGAAATGTTCAAGTTGATAAGTATCAGTCAACTGCCCCTTGAGGCAGTCAACTGATCTTTTTGTGGATTTGAAGTCCGAAGGCACCAGTCGACTGATAACTGTCTCAGTCGACTGGTCCTTCTAATTTCTGGTTTCTGGGGGTTTTTCAGAAAAAGAAAAGTATTTATATCTGTTGCCAACGGTTAATACTGCTTGGAGTAATCCTTTTGATGGTATCAAAGGGGGAAAATTGGGAGGTTTAAGTTAGTTTTGTAACTTAACTTGTGGAAAATTGAAAATTATGTGGAGGGCATAGGTTAAGGGGGAAGATGGATGTTTATGTTTCTTACTATGTTTTAATTTTCAATTGTTACTATACCTAACTTAAACATATTGCCACACATCAAAAAGGGGAAGATTATGTTGGTGCAGACAGCACCCAAGTCGAACCTGTGTTTCGATAAATGGCAAAGGGTTCAAAAGTTAAGATGTTATGTTTATCTAACATGCTACTTGAGTGTGCAGATTGAAGTCCTAGCAAAGGACTGCTAGGTACTGAAACTCTAAGTCCTGGAGACGGACTGCTGGGCACCTAGCTAAGGGCTGCTAGGAGTCGAAGACCTAGTGAAGGACTGCTAGGAACCAGGCGAAGGACTGCTTGGAACCGAAGACCTGGCGAAGGACAGCTGGGCACCTAGCGAAGGACTGCTAGGCACCAGGCGAAGGATTGCTTGGTAACGAAGACCTGGCGAAGGACTTCTAGGCACCTGGCAAACGAATGCTAGGCAAAAGTCTAACCGGAGGAGCCTGTTGGCAACAGGTAAATGTTGGTGCAGACAGCACCCAAGTCGAACCTGTGTTTTGATAATGGCAAAGGGTTCAAAAGTTAAGATGTAATGTTGATCTAACATGTTCACTAAGTGTACAGGGAAAGAAGCCCTAGGTACACTAGGCACGAAGTCCTGGTCGAGGACTGGGCACGAAGCCCTGGCAAGGAGCTAGGCACCGAAGACCTGCTCGGAAGGTGGGCACGAAGTCCTGGTCAGGTGCATCGGGCAAAAGTCCAACCGGAAGAGCCGGTTGGCAAAAGGTAAACTCTCCTGAGAGGAGTAGGTGAGGATGCGTTCCCCATCGAGGGAACAGTAGGCGTTGGATCGACCTAGGGCTCCATTTTGGAGACCCAAAGTCAGAACCAAGACAGCTACGGCTGTAAAATGCACTAACATACTTGCTTTGTTTTGTTTGGTACTAACCCTGGATGTAGGACCGAAGGAACGAGTCTCTGCAGCTCAGAACGCTCCAAAGGAGAGGAGCAGCAGATGGGTTGGGCGCCCGGGAGGTCCCGGGCGCCCTAAGTCAAAGCCAAACAAAGAGATAGCAAGAAAATGCTTCGGAAGCTTATGCTCCCGGGCGCCCCCTTGCTCCCGGGCGCCCCGGGCTCAAGCCAACGAAGCGGATAGAGTCAAGCCAGCGAGAAGCCAGCGGACCGAGTCAACCCGGGCACCCCCTGCGTCCAGGGCACCCACAGTAAACTCTCAGCCCTATTCAAGTGGCATAAGGGCTGACCGAGACTTGTCCAGATCGACTGACACGTGGGGGGGGGGCGCCCCCAAACGTTCAGGGTGCCCCAGGAGGCAATAAATAGCCCCTCGACCCCAAGGCTTCAAAGAACACATCTTTCCGACGCTATTACACTCTTCGACTCAAGCGCTCTGCTCCAGAAGCCTTCCATCTCGAAATTGAAGTGCCGACGACGACCTTACGCACCGAAGTACGATCCATACCAGGCGTCGATCATGAAGAGTAACTCTGTTTTCATTTACTACAAAATTTCTATATCATTCTTTGTTAAACACTTTGCGCATTATAGAATTGCCCGCAGTAAAAGGTCAAGGACCGTGGGCCTTGGAGTAGGAGCCGACCGCGACTCCGAACCAAGTAAATCCTTGCGTTCGAGTCTTTCTCTGTGTTTTTAATTTCCACTGCTTATTCTCTTAAGGTTTAATCCGAAACGTTTTACGATATTCACCCCCTCTCTATCGTTATTCTCGATCCAACAAGTGGTATCAGAGCGGGGAAGCTCAAATTTGGTGCAACCACCAATTTGAGAATTTTTCGGATTTTTCTTCGATTTTTTTTTAATTCTTATCGTTAATCGAGACCGGTGCAACACCACTCGATAATTTTATTCTTCTTTATCCTGCACTGGTAATCCAAGACCAAGTCTTGAGACATTTTCTCCTTTTCCTGTCTTTTTCAGATAAATTCTTAAATGGCCATACAAGAAGGCTTCAGTACCACAAGACCGCCGCTCTTCTGTGGGGAGGACTTCTCCTACTGGAAGAGCAGAATGGAGGTCCACCTGAAAACTCAGGTGGACATGTGGATAATAATCCAGTCCGGACTGGAAATACCAAGGAATGCTGATGGAGTACAACAATCTTACACTGAATGGGACGCTGCACTCAAAAAGAAAATTGAAGCCGATGCCAAAGCGACCCAAACACTCCAATGCGGCCTAACCAAAGAGGAGCTGAACCGGGTGGGTCCATTCAACAGCACCAAAGAACTCTAGGGTAAGCTGATCGAACTACACGAAGGAACCTCTGACACCCGAATCAGCAAAAGGGACCTTTCTGCTGAACAAGAAGCTGTATACCATCAAGATGAACGACGACGAATTAGTTGCTCAGCTCCACGCCAGAATTCAGGAGCTGATGAACGGTCTATACACCATCGGTCACAAGGTAGAAAACCGTGACCTAATAAGGTACGCCCTTAACGCTTTCCCAAGAAATACCTTGTGGGCATCTATGGTAGATGCGTACAAAGTTTCAAGGGATCTTTCAAAAATTAAGTTAGATGAACTATTTTCTGAATTAGAATTGCATGAGCAGACTAACTGCAATCTGGCCGAGAAAGGCATTGCCTTTGTTGCAGGTAAAGCTGGAAAGACAACCAAGAAGAAACTTCAACCTGCACCCGAGTCTGATTCAGACTCAGACTCAGACTCAGACTCAGAAGACAACGAAGGAGACCGACCCAAGCTGGTCCGGCTTGCCCGGAACTACTACAAGGAATTGAAGAATCAATCCAACAGAAGAAAAGCCAGCCGAAAGAAGGACGATCCAGCTGAACCAACGAAGAAAAAATCAAGTGTGACTTGTTTCAAATGCAACAAAAAGGTGTTAGTGATATGAGAGAAGTGTCCTAAGGCAATCGCCTTATGATTGTAATCATTTATTTTAATAAATAAATATTCACTATTTGAGTATACATGATTATTTGATTAAGATCTTAAGCTCATTTACTGAATGTCTGTAATACAATTCACAGCATGAGAGAATTTGTGATGAATTCACAACTAGTGATTATCTCTACATGTGCAATTGTGAAGTATTGAAATTGTCCCTAGTCGATGAATTGATAAATACGGACACTATCAATTCTGTTGAGACTAGCATGGGTTATTCTCTAATCAGCTGATTCTCACTGGCTAGTGACATTGAGATGTCCGAAGGTAAAGATGAATGCTAGTTAAGGGAACTAGTTCATTAGAGTGACTGGCTGTAAAACTTCATATGGTAGTCTACATATAGATATGTCAGTGAAGTTCTTACTGCAGCTTAAGTGCGATGTTCCTTTGACTTGCGGTGTTCAAGTCATCTTGGTCATGGAGACTTATACTTTGACATCTTAAGCAAGCATTTCCAAGGAGGTGTGGACCCAGGATGATTGGTTATAAGCCGAAGTGTCCGAAGATGTTTGAACAACCTACAAGGATTCACCACTCCTTGCGAGGAGATGTATACCCGAGGCCTATCGTCGGATTGTTACTCGAAGCCTCTAGCCAGAGCATGGCATGTTCAGAGTATGAATCTCTTAAATACATGAGAGTAATTAGAATCCATAGGATGAGGAAACGTTACTTGGGCTAGGTGTGACATAGTCAGCCTAGTGGGGACTGACACACATAGACCATGTCCTGAACCAAGTGGGTATAAGATGGTGAAGGGAATGGGGCACGATTCATTATAGCTGCTGAAGGGTTTCAGAATCATTTCTGAGGTCAACCGTTGATCTTTCAATTAATTGGAGATCATGATGTACTATTAGGTGTCACTCATGATCGTTCTATAATTAATTAGTTAATTATGGATAGCCAACATAAATTGAAAGCCTATTTGGTCACACGTATAACGAGTAATTCGAAGGATTTAAAACGAGTTGAGAATTGGATTCTCCAATCAAGATAGACTATTTTTGGTAAGTCCAAACAATAGTCAAAACTGAATTTATTTCAGACGCATCGGAAGCATAGAATGGCTAAGTCTTTTAAAGACTTAATGGGTGAATTAAATAAGTTTAATTCATTAAGGGATTTGATCCAATTGGGGTTAGATGGGTCGGCCAAGGAAGGGGGCCTCCTCTCTTCTTGTCATGGCCGACCACCACCATAAGAGGATAAGGCTATTTTGGGTTGTTTATAAAATAGACCAAAGGTTGATTTATTTTATAAAAGGTTATATAAATTTTATATAAATATTTATATAATGAACGAATGGTTGGTTTGTTTTATAAAATTTTATATAATGAATGGTTGGTTTGTTTTATAAATTTTATATAATCATGCCAAAAGAAAGAGAGCCTTGATTATGGATTGATTGAGAAATTATTCCATAATCAAGAAGAAGAAGCTTTATCATGAGAGCCTTGATTATGGATTGATTGAGAAATTATTCCATAATCAAGGAGAGGTTTGCTTGGGAATTAAGAAACCTCTCCCTATATAAAGGACCCAAGGGGTGCCATGGAAGATGATCCATCTAAGAATTGCTTGGGCTCTCTCCTCTTCTTCTCTCCCTCTCTCTTGGCAGGCCATAGGCCTTCCTTCTTTCTTCTTGCCGTGAGCACAAGGAGAAGCATCAAGGCGACGATGTTCTTCCTTGCGACGATCTTCCTCTTCGGCCAACCTTGGTGGTGAGTCTTTCGATTTGATTACTCTCTCGGTTTTCGTCGTGTTCACGGAGAATCTAGTAGTTCTCGTGAACACGAAACTCGTGGCTTAGCGAAGTCATCCCGACGATACTCGGCGTGGATACGAATAGAGGCAGAGCTTTCAAGGGACGCTAACGGTTGGATCTCGTCCCTTCTTCCAAGTTACGCAAGGTAATTCGTAGAGTAATCTCCTTTTCTATAAAAATTTTATATTACGATTATGTGAACACATTGCATGCTTAGGATATGTGTTAGAATAATTTAGGAAATTATTCATGCTTTTGTTTCCGCTGCATGTAATTATGTAACAATTACAATACGTTCCGCGTCGGCATGCACCCGGTCCCAACAGTGGTATCAGAGCCGGTTAGTGTTCGACATAATCATATAATTGTTTTGCGGAAAACTTTATCATGATCTCAATTTTGGAAAATTTTCCAATTATGGAAACTTTCTAATTATGGTAAATTTTAGATTTAGGAATTTTAAAGTTTGGAAATCCTCATGAAATTTCGTACACTTTTGAAATATCTCTGTTTCTGAAATTTTATGATAATTGTGAAAACTTTCTATTTTTGGAAACTTTCCAATTTTGGAAATTTCCTAATTTTGGAAAATTTTCAATTTTGGAAATACGTAAGTTTTCTTTGTACCAAAAACTTACAATAATTCTGAAAACCTTTTAATTTTGGAAACTTTCCATTTATGGAAAGCTCGTAATTTTGGACACTTTCTTTTCATGAAAGTCTAGACATTTTATGGAAACATTAATTGACAATTAAATTCAAATTGGTTTTTAAATTATTAACAAAATTCTTTCCTTTGGGGAGTGCCTCGGGGAGCCACCCAAATTAAAGTTAGTTGTTATAATTTAATTTCCTATTTTGAATATGAATTATTAAAATTGATTTGGGTAGGCCTCGGGGAGCCATCCAAATTATATTATTAACAAGTTATTTAATTGTCAAGTTTAATTTGGTTATGCCTCGGGGAGCAAGCCAAATTAGATTTACAACAAATTTCTTTTCTTTGGGGAGTGCCTCGGGGAGCCACCCAAAGTAAATAATTTGTTGTAATTAATTATCCATAAATAAAATATGTAATCAAATCTTGGAAATTTTTGAGGTGATTCTCAAACGATAATTTCCTTATTTAATTTATGAGGTGATGCTCTTACATATTGTTGTCTCCAAAATTAATTAGAAAAATTGTTTCCTATAGAGTTTATTTCCTTAAATAAGATTTTCTAATAAATAATATGTGGTTGAATTAAGGGAATCTGTCTCTTAATTTAATAAGATTTGATTTAGAGAAATCAAAGTCTTAAACATATTATTTCCGAAATTGATTATGACAATTTAGGAAATTGTTTCCCAAAACAATTCCTTGTATAAAGTATGAAATTAAAATTAGGAAATCCGGTTCCTAATTCAATCAATGAGACTTGATAAATTAAGTCACATACATACTTTATTAAGGAAATCGTTAGAACATGACATAATTATATGTCATGAATGTGCTTAAAAGGAAAAGGATGAGACCCAAAACTCCTTACAAAATATTAAGGCCAATACCTTCCATTAATATGGTTAGAACCGGAGTTTTGTTTCTCGTTTGGGTTGATGGACACATCTATGCCCGACTTGAACCTCAACATGTTCAAACCATGGAATTAGTTTATGATTAATATAGTTGGAGTCAGAGGTCAATCCTTAGCTTTGGTTGTTGGACACATCCAAGCCTGACTAGACGATTGAATGAGCTCCAACCATATTAAAACTATTCCTTGATTAATGGGTCAACCTTAAGTTTGGAGAATCGATTTGTTGTGCCACAGCCAAGGTCGATGTAAAGAGAGGTGCAGTTGGGTGCTATGTATATTGTTGCATACTTGTTAATGAGTTAACAACTCAATGATTTATGCAAACATTCAATTAGTTGATAGCATAATGTGATAGTTACATATGTATAATATGTAATCGGTATAATTACCTACCTTCATAGCTAAGAATAACTTGATGGACTCTAGCCATGGTTGTTCTTATCTATGGTTGGATATCAACCTATTTGGAGATGTTCCTACGATCTCCCGAATTGATAAAAAGGGTTATTCAATTCGAAAAATAAATAGGATTTAATTAATGTATATTGATGCATTCTTTATCATTCTTCTCACATAAGCTCAATTTGTATTTCTAGGATAATCACTTGATCATGTCTTCTCTGAATTTGCGTTCCATTTTGGATACCAATAAGCTGACTGGGCCAAACTTCATGGACTGGCTTCGTAACCTGAGGATAGTCCTCAAGACAGAAAAGCTTCCTTATGTCCTTGAAGAACAACTTCCCAACCATCCTCCAGAAGATGCAACTCCAGACCAGTTAGTGGCCTATCAGAAACATGTGGCCGATTCTGAACTTGCGAGTTGCATCATGCTGGCCGCTATGGTACCTGAGCTGCAAAAGCAGCATGAGCATATGGATGCTCATACCATCATCTTCCATCTTCATGATCTGTTTGACGAGCAGGAGAGATCTGAAAGGTTCGAGGTATCCAGACTCCTCTTCACCTCTAAGATGCAGGAAGGCACTTCTGTCTCACAGTTTGTGTTGAAGATGTTGGGGTACATTGAGCGACTAGGCACACTCGGATTTGCAATGGATCACAAACTAAGTGTTGACTTAATTCTGCATTGTTTGCCCAAGAGTTACTAACAATTTGTGATGAACTATCGGATGAACAAGCTGGAGACTACCATTCCTGAGTTGCTCAACCTGCTGAAGACTGTAGAGCCTTCTGTAAAGCAGGATCAGAAGACGGTACTGTTAGTTGATTCCTCAAAGAAAGGCTGAGGAAGCCCAAAGAACATAATAAGGGAAAGAAGAAAAAGGCCAAAAAGACTGAAAAGGCACCAAAAGGCACTTGCCATCACTGTGGCAAGGAGGGTCACTGGCGAAGAAACTGCAAGGTTTATCTTGAGTCCTTGAAGAAGTAGGCATCCGATGCCCCATCCTCTTCAGGTATCTTCGTTATTGAATGTCACTCTATTTCCTCGTCCACCTGGGTACTTGATACTGGGTGTAGCTCACATATATGTAATGACATACATGGGCTAAGGAATAAAAGAAGATGTAACGCCTGCCCTTATATCTACTCTCGGGGCGGGGTTACGTACTAGTCATTCATCCATATAATGAAATTTTGACATACAATAAAAGTAAGAGGGCAAGGACTAAGTGCTGAGCATGCTTGTCTAAAACTATCAAGTGATATTTACAAGTGCTAAGCATACTTGCCAGTACATGTCAATTAAATATCATGCTTGAATCATTAGAACATCATTTGAAATATTTTAATCAAGAGTTATTCCATAACATGATAGATTCACATATTATTTCAAACCATAATATAATCAAACAAAATCAAGTATATGAAAATTCCAAGTGTAATCACCATCATGCAATATCAATCCTAATCACTAACATTCATTGTCAAGGAGCATAACATAAGCATAATAAAGTAGATATAAGAATCTTTCTTTCCCGAGCCACCACCCCACACATCTTCAGCCTCCTGCCTCTTCTTTTAATTTAAGTGTTCCTTACCCTTATCTGCAGCATAAGACAACACATAAACTAGTAAGCACAAATACTTAGTAAGGATCCTGTCCTACTCGCAAAATCCATACGAAGGAATACAACATGTACACATAACAAATCATAAGCATGAGTTCATCAAAGCATACTAAAAAACAAGTTTCTAAGCATGCAGTATAAAGTACCTTAAGCATACCCTTCACATATAATAAATGTTTTCAATGAATGTTTTCAAAACAATTCCATAAAGGTATTACTTAAAAATACATCCATATCATATAGGACCCAGTTGTGTACCACATATCGCGCGTTACCTATTGCGCGTTCCCTAATGAATTGGGGTAGCGAGCCACCAATCAATTAGAGCAGGACCCTTCCGTCCTACCGGAGCCATGACCTTACGTTAACATGCACCACGGATTTGTTTAACGACCCCCTTCCGAGTCGGGTACACAACTTCTAAAGTAAAATACTTATCATGCTTTTACATATATGCTAAGGAGTACTCCAATCCACTCTTAAGGGACACACCACTCTTCAAGGGTGCTCATGATCCCGTAGGGACACACCACACAACATAAGGGGTGCTCTTGATCCCTACTTAGTGGAGTATCCTTTCAAGCATTTTATCATACACATCACATGCAATTCATAAAGGGTGCCCCATGGGCTATATTAACATGCTCATACATACATCATATTTCAACCACTTACACATACTTATAAATGACAAGATTGGTCACATAAATCATATTCATGTCATAGGAAGTGGTAGCATGCTTCATGAGTTAATTGAGTTCTTCTTAACCCTAAACCTAAGGTTTTGGCCGAAAGTCAAGGGTAGAGGTAGCTTAGGTTTTTGACATCAAACATCTCATACAAACATCATATATATATACATCATGTATCATACTAAGCATAGCATACATCATGGGGTAATCAACTTTCACAAACCTAATATATCATCCCTTGGCCGAAAATCATGCTAGGGGAAAACTTAGTTTTCAAATCAAACCTTCCATTTAAACATCACATGCATATACGTATCATTATCCCAAAACATAAGCATATCCTATAGGTATTTTAACCTTCGCAAACCCTAACTCTAGGGTGTTGGCCGAATGTGTAGGGTAGGGGAAAAGTTGGGTTTTTGTAACCAAATATTTATACAAACACCTTGTCTACACTATCATATAATACACTAAACATAAAATACATCCTAGAGAAATTCAACTCTTAAACCCCTAAATTCCTTGCCTTGGCCGAAACTTACACAAGGGTAAAACCCTAGTTTTTGTTCATAACATCATGAAGAAAATCAACATACGTATATACCCTAAGTCTCAAGGGGTCTTCTCTTGTATCAAGGAGTAACCAAGGCCTCCTCTTAAGGGGTGGCCGAAACTTACAAAGGGGAAACCGCCCCATTTTCGAAAACCACAAAAGCAAAAGAATCACACACAACTATTACACTGCAGGCGAGGGGATACTTACATCCTTTCGCTTGTCTTTCCCTTTCTCTAAACCTTTAGAGTACCCTTGGTTGAAGGAGGGTGAGTGTTCTCCTTATTAGCACTTCCCTAGAACCTTTGGCCCTAGTAGAGGGCAAGATCTTTGGATGGTCTTCTTCCTTCCAATTCCCTAGGGTTAGAACCCTAGGGTGTATTTTTTTTCAAAAATTGAAAGGGAGAAGAAGATGAGTTTCGGTGGGGAGAGTGAGGAAGAAGAAGAGAAGAAGTTATTCCAACCTCTCCCTCTCTTATTTATACTTTTCTCATGAAGAGACATGTCTCTTCACTTCCCTAGCTTTAACAAGCATGTTTCTTATTCTCTCTACATGAAACATGGCTTGGTGCGTTGGTTATGACATGATTAGTGCAACTAGGAGGTTCAAGGTTCGATCCTTGCTTCCTCATTTCTACACTTTCTTTTTATCACATTTTGCACTAATCCATATCAAGCCCATTAAACCAAGCCCATCATAACATTTCATAAAAATGTTTCATGAATTCATAGTATTTCATATGGGGGAAATTTTGGGGTGTTACAATCCTCCATACCTTATAAAAAGTTCATCCCGAACTTTAAAATAATTCCGGATACTTTAATCGTATTGCCTCCTCTCGTTCCCATGTGGCTTCTTCAAATTGTTCGTTCTGCCACAGAACCTTTACTAAGGGTACTTCCTTGTTCCTTAGCTTTTTAACTTCCCGATCTAGGATCTGAATAGGTCGGCGTTCGGAACTTAGGTTCTCTTGGTCTTGTACTGGTTGGGACTCTATCACCTGATTCACATCAGAGATACATTTCCTGAGCATTGATACATGGAAGACATTGTGGATAGCCGACATTTCTGGCGGTAACTCCAGTTCGTAGGCCACTTTGCCTACCCGTCTCAGAATTTGATACGGTCCCACATATCTCGGACTCAGCTTCCCTTTCTTCCTGAATCTCATCACCCCTTTTATAGGAGCCACTTTCAGGAATACTGAATCCCCAACCTCAAACTCTAGTGGTCTGCGTCGCTTGTCAGCGTAGCTTTTCTGCCGGCTCTGAGCAGTCTCTATCCTCTGGCGGATATTCTTTATAGCCTGAGTGGTTTCATCTATAATATCAGTCCGAAGTCCCATCTCCTTCTTTTCACCACTCTCAAGCCAGCATATAGGAGATCTGCATTTCCTTCCGTATAGTGCTTCGTACGGTGCCATCCCAATAGTAGCCTGATAACTGTTGTTATAAGCAAACTCTGCCAGGCTCAGGTATCGACACCAGCTTCCCTTGAAATCCAAGGCACAAGCTCGCAACATGTCCTCTAGTATCTGATTCACTCTTTCAGTCTACCCGTCAGTCTGGGGGTGAAAGGCCGTACTGAATTTCAACTTCGTGCCAAGAGCCTTCTGCACGTGTCCCCAAAAATCTGAAGTAAATCGACCATCCCTATCAGAGATAATGGTCTTGGGAACTCCGTGCAGTCGGATAATTTCCTTGACGTACAGTTGAGCCAACTGCTCTACTGAGTGGGTCATCCTGATGGCCAGAAAATGGGCAGACTTGGTGAGTCTGTCCACAATAACCCATATGCCATCATATCCATTCGTCGTTCTAGGTAGCCCAGAGATGAAATCCATGGAGATGTCTTCCCATTTCCACTCGGGAATAGACAGAGGTTGCAAAACTCCTCCAGGCCTCTGGTGTTCTGCTTTGACCCTCTGGCAGGTCATACACATACTGATATAGTGGGCTACATCTCGCTTCATACCGGACCACCAAAACTTGCTCTTCAGATCTTGATACATCTTGGTAGACCCAGGATGCATCGCATAAGGTGTTCCGTGAGCTTCCTCGAGAATCCTTGTCCGTAAGTCGGAGTCATCGGGAACACATAATCGATCCCGAAGATATAAGACTCCGCTGTCCGAAATCCTAAATCCATCGTCCTTGCCTTCGAGAACTTCTTGCTTGATTCTCTGAAGACTCGGATCATGATTCTGCTTTTCCAGAATATCGTCGAATAATGTCGGCGCAATCATCAGGGTGGACAATTGTCCTGCTATGAGTTCAATCCCGTAATTCATAATTTCTTCCCCTAAGGGTTGTGACAAAGCTGATAAAGACATTAAAGTAGCACATGATTTTCTACTGAGAGCATTGGCTACTTTGTTGGCTTTTCCCGGATGGTACAGGATCTCACAATCATAATCCTTGACCAATTCCAGCCATCTGCGCTGTCTCATATTCAGATCTTTCTGGGTGAAGAAATATCGCAGATTCTGGTGATCTGTATAAACTTTACACTGAGTTCCATATAGGTAGTGCCTCTGTATTCTCAGTGCAAAGACTACCGCTGCTAACTCTAAGTCATGGGTAGGGTAATTTCTTTTATGTTCCTTCAGTTGCCTAGAGGCATAGGCAATTACCTTCCCATTTTGCATAAGCACAGCTCCGAGTCCAAGTTTGGATGCGTCGCTGTACATATCGAAACCCATATCGCTCTCTGGAAGAGTCAATATTGGAGCGCTAGTCAGCCTCCTTTTTAGTTCCGTAAAGCTCTTTTCACATTCCTCGGTCCATACATATTTCTTGTCCTTCTTTGTAAGAGCTGTCATAGGGGCTGCAATCCGAGAGAAGTTCTCTACGAATTTTCTGTAATAGCCTGCTAACCCGAGGAAACTTCTGATTTTACTGGCATTCTTGGGTCTGGTCCAGTTACTCACAGCTTCAATTTTAATTGGGTCCACCATTACTCCTTCCTTGGAGATAACATGTCCCAATAATGATACTTGATCGAGCCAGAACTCGCATTTGGAAAATTTAGCATACAGTTGTTCCTTCCGAAGAATCTGTAGTACTATACTCAGGTGCTCAGCATGTTCTTCGGGAGTTCTCGAATATATAAGGATATCGTCGATAAAGACGATGACAAATCTGTCGAGGAATGCCGAGAATACCCAATTCATTAAATCCATAAACATAGCTGGAGCATTGGTAACTCCAAATGGCATAACTACGAACTCATAATGTCCGTATCTGGTTCGGAAAGCCGTCTTCGGTATATCCTCCTTTTTCACGCTGACTTGGTGATAACCAGATCTCAGGTCAATCTTAGAGAAAACCGTGGCTCCCTTTAGTTGATCGAACAGGTCATCTATCCTGGGTAGAGGGTACCTGTTCTTGATCGTCACGTTGTTCAGCGCCCAATAGTCGATACACATTCGCATCGACCCATCCTTTTCACGAACAGTACGGGAGCTCCCCAGGGAGAATGACTAGGGCGGATGAGTCCCTTGTCAAGCAGCTCCTGTAACTGTCCCTATAATTCCTTTAATTCCATCGGCGCCATACGGTACGGTGCCTTAGAAATGGGGTTAGTACCAGGAACCAACTCAATTGCAAATTCTATATCTCTTTCAGGTGCTAACCCTGGTAAGTCATCGGGAAATACCTCTGGGTAATTGCATACGACTTTGACGTCTTCTAGCTTCGGGCCCTCCATAGGACTGGTATCAACCACATGAGCTAGAAATCCAGAGCACCCCTTTTCTAACATCTTCCTTGCTTTCAGAGCCGACAAGAATTTGCTTGTCCTCTTCTTCGGTTCTCCGATAAATTCGAATATAATTTCCGCCTCAGGTCGGAAGATAACCCTTCGTTTACGACACTCAATAGAGGCACCATATTTGTTCAAGAAATCCATGCCCAATATCACATCATAATCGACATATCAAGCACTATCAGATCGCAGTAGAGTTCCCTATCTGCGATTCTGATTGGTGCGGCACATAGCATTTGGGTAGAGGGCATCACCTCACCCGAGGGCAGTGTTGTCAGAAATTTGCAGTCTAAATCTTGCAGTGACATATCCTTTCTTTTGGCATATTGCATAGAGATAAACGAATGTGTTGCCCCAGTGTCAAATAAAACAGTAGCATACTGACTGTAAATAAATATCTGACCTGTGACAACGGTAGAGGCAGTCGCCATGTCTTCATTCGTAAGAGAGAAAATCCTGGCGTTTGTCGTGGCAGGCGGGTCCTCTAATCTCCCCTGGCATATATGAGTACCATCTATAGCTGCCTGCATCAGGTGTAACTGGGGAGGAGCACCTTTGTACTGAACATACTGCGGCTGAGGTGCTTTGGCTGCAGTAGGACACTCTCTGGCCATGTGTCCTTCCTTTCCGCAAGTAAAGCATCTCCTGGCGCCTAAAAGGCATGTCCCTTGGTGCATCTTCCCACAAGTGGCACATTAGGATATTTAGGCTTCTTGCCTAAATAACCACTGGCAGATTTATTCCATGGCTTCCTCTTTCCATTGTGGTTCTTTTTCCAGTGGGGGTTGCTATTCGGAGGTTTCTGACCTCCCGACTGATTCTGACTCTTGCTGGCGGTCAGTGCTTGGTTCTGCTAGTTAATATTCTTCAGATAATGCTCGGTAATAAGGGCGCTGCTGAACAACTCCTCTACAGTCTGGGGCCTATTAACGCCGCCAGCTACATTCAGAGCTATCTCGGGCCTGAGCATCTTGAGCATTAATCTGACCCTTTCTTTCTCTGTACTGACCAACTCCGGACATAATCGTGCCAGTCGGTTAAATTGCTTAACAGCATCGTTGACTGAGAGATTTCCCTGCTGGAATTCAGTGAACTCATCAAAGTGCCTGTTTGTGACTCGCATATTAAAGAATTCCTCCAGAAATTCGGACTCGAAGTCCTTCCACTTCATCTGGTCCACTGACCTTCTAGCTTTTACCCGTTCCCACCACATCCTGGCGTCGCCAGTGAGGCAGAACGAGACGCATTTAATTTTCTCATGCTCGGGTCAGTCTAATAATTCCACTGTGCTCTCAACTGTCTTGAGCCAGGCCTGGGCGTCCCAGGGCTCGCAGGTGCCAGAGAACTTTTCCGCTTCAGTCTCTGCCACTGAATCAGATAGGCCTCCTGTCGGACTCCTCGGGCTGGAGTGTCCGGGGGTGCCTGTGCAGTTGGAGTCTCAGTAGGTATCGCATTCTGACTTCCCTGCGGGGTTGCAGTGTTCCCCTGTTGGGTCATCAGAGTACTTATTATCTGCTGTTGTTCAGTGACCTGACGCTGCAGATCTGTGATCACTTGCATCATATTAGGTGGGGGTGCTGTCTCATTACCCCGATTGCTACGTCCTCTAGTCATATCTATCATACAGGTGATAAATGACCACATACGAGTTAACACTACTTTCAATGTTTATGCTAGTTATGCAAGCATTAATCATCTCCATATAATCATTACTGTAGATGAAATAAAGTAAAGCGAGATTAGGATCTCTTACTTGGAAGCGGCAGGATGAAGCTTGATGTGTGTGTGGTGGAGGGGAAACTTGCTCTGATACCAACCTGTAACGCCCGCCCTTATATCTACTCTCGGGGCGGGGTTACGTACTAGTCATTCATCCATATAATGAAATTTTGACATACAATAAAAGTAAGAGGGCAAGGACTAAGTGCTGAGCATGCTTGTCTAAAACTATCAAGTAATATTTACAAATGCTAAGCATACTTGCCAGTACATGTCAATTAAATATCATGCTTGAATCATTAGAACATCATTTGAAATATTTTAATCAAGAGTTATTCCATAACATGATAGATTCACATATTATTTCAAACCATAATATAATCAAACAAAATCAAGTATATGAAAATTCCAAGTGTAATCACCATCATGCAATATCAATCCTAATCACTAACATTCATTGTCAAGGAGCATAACATAAGCATAATAAAGTAGATATAAGAATCTTTCTTTCCCGAGCCACCACCCCACACATCTTCAGCCTCCTGCCTCTTCTTTTAGTTTAAGTGTTCCTTACCCTTATCTGCAGCATAAGACAACACATAAACTAGTAAGCACAAATACTTAGTAAGGATCCTGTCCTACTCGCAAAATCCATACGAAGGAATACAACATGTACACATAACAAATCATAAGCATGAGTTCATCAAAGCATACTAAATAAACAAGTTTCTAAGCATGCAGTATAAAGTACCTTAAGCATACCCTTCACATATAATAAATGTTTTCAATGAATGTTTTCAAAACAATTCCATAAAGGTATTACTTAAAAATACATCCATATCATATAGGACCCAGTTGTGTACCACATATCGCGCGTTACCTATTGCGCGTTCCCTAATGAATTGGGGTAGCGAGCCACCAATCAATTAGAGCAGGACCCTTCCGTCCTACCGGAGCCATGACCTTACGTTAACATGCACCCCGGATTTGTTTAACGACCCCCTTCCGAGTCGGGTACACAACTTCTAAAGTAAAATATTTATCATGCTTTTACATATATGCTACGGAGTACTCCAATCCACTCTTAAGGGACACACCACTCTTCAAGGGTGCTCATGATCCCGTAGGGACACACCACACAACATAAGGGGTACTCTTGATCCCATACTTAGTGGAGTATCCTTTCAAGCATTTTATCATACACATCACATGCAATTCATAAAGGGTGCCCCATGGGCTATATTAACATGGTCATACATACATCATATTTCAACCACTTACACATACTTATATATGACAAGATTGGTCACATAAATCATATTCATGTCATAGGAAGTGGTAGCATGCTTCATGAGTTAATTGAGTTCTTCTTAACCCTAAACCTAAGGTTTTGGCCGAAAGTCAAGGGTAGAGGTAGCTTAGGTTTTTGACATCAAACATCTCATACAAACATCATATATATATACATCATGTATCATACTAAGCATAGCATACATCATGGGGTAATCAACTTTCACAAACCTAATATATCATCCCTTGGCCGAAAATCATGCTAGGGGAAAACTTAGTTTTCAAATCAAACCTTCCATTTAAACATCACATGCACATACGTATCATTATCCCAAAACATAAGCATATCCTATAGGTATTTTAACCTTCGCAAACCCTAACTCTAGAGTGTTGGCCGAATGTGTAGGGTAGGGAAAAAGTTGGGTTTTTGTAACCAAACATTTATACAAACACCTTGTCTACACTATCATATAATGCACTAAGCATAAAATACATCCTAGAGAAATTCAACTCTTAAACCCCTAAATTCCTTGCCTTGGCCGAAACTTACACAAGGGTAAAACCCTAGTTTTTGTTCATAACATCATGAAGAAAATCAACATACGTATATACCCTAAGTCTCAAGGGGTCTTCTCTTGTATCAAGGAGTAACTAAGGCCTCCCCTTAAGGGGTGGCCGAAACTTACAAAGGGGAAACCCCCCCATTTTCGAAAACCACAAAAGCAAAAGAATCACACACAACTATTACACTGCAGGCGAGGGGATACTTACATCCTTTCGCTTGACTTTCCCTTTCTCTAAACCTTTAGAGTACCCTTGGTTGAAGGAGGGTGAGTGTTCTCCTTATTAGCACTTCCCTAGAACCTTTGGCCCTAGTAGAGGGCAAGATCTTTGGATGGTCTTCTTCCTTCCAATTCCCTAGGGTTAGAACCCTAGGGTGTATTTTTTTCGAAAATTGAAAGGGAGAAGAAGATGAGTTTCGGTGGGGAGAGTGAGGAAGAAGAAGAGAAGAAGTTATTCCAACCTCTCCCTCTCTTATTTATACTTTTCTCATGAAGAGACATGTCTCTTCACTTCCCTAGCTTTAACAAGCATGTTTCTTATTCTCTCTACATGAAACATGGCTTGGTGCGTTGGTTATGACATGATTAGTGCAACTAGGAGGTTCAAGGTTCGATCCTTGCTTCCTCCTTTCTACACTTTCTTTTTATCACATTTTGCACTAATCCATATCAAGCCCATTAAACCAAGCCCATCATAACATTTCATAAAAATGTTTCATGAATTCATAGTATTTCATATGGGGGAAATTTTGGGGTGTTACAGAAGACTCGTCAAGGGAGAAGCGAATTTGCGAGTTGGAAATGGAGCAAAGATTGTTGCTGTTGCCATCGGAACATATTTGCTAAAGCTCCCTACTAGACTTGTCTTAGAATTGGATAATTGTTATTTTGTTCCTTCGTTAATAAAGAACATTGTATGTATTTCATGCTTGAATGAAAAGGGTTATCATTTAACTTTTAGTAACAATTGCTGTTACATAACTTTAAATGGTGTTCTTTATGGGACCGGAACTTTATACAATGGTATCTACACGTTAGATTTATCCGGTGACGTTTTCAATATCGAAGTTAGCAACAAACGTGCTTGAATAACTAATCAAATAGACTCCTATACGTGACATTGTCGTCTTGGCTATGTAAGTAAGAAACGCATGACCAAATTACACCGATGTGGAATTCTGGAATCATTTGAACCCGGTTCATTTGATACATGCGAATCATGCTTAAAATGCAAGATGACCAAATTACCCTTTTCCGGAAAAGATAAACCAGTGGGAGAATTGCTTGGTCTAATACATACTGATGTATGTGGACCAACGTCAACTCTTGCACAAGGAGGTTATAGCTACTTCATTACCTTTATCGATGATCACTCACGATTCGGGTATGTGTTCTTAATGAAAACACAAATCTGAAGCATTTGAGAAATTCAAAGAGTTCAGAAGTGAAGTAGAGAAACAGCTTGGCAAAAGTATTAAGATACTTCGATCCGATCGGGGTGGTGAATACTTGAGTCAAGAGTTTCATGATTATCTTAGGGACAATGGGATATTGTCTCAATGGACTCCGCCATATACACCACAGCATAATGGTGTATCTGAGAGGCGTAACCGAACCTTGATGGACATGGTTAGATCTATGATGAATCATGCAACTCTTCCAAAATCCTTTTAGGGCTATGCGCTTAAGACAGCTGTTTACATACTAAACAGAGTCCCGACCAAGGTAGTCTCTACTACTCCATATGAGACGTGGAATAGTAAGAAACCTCATTTAACTCACCTTAAAATATGGGGTTGTCCTGCTTATGTAAAGCGGACTATATCAGACAAATTGGATGCTAAGTCTGATAAATGTCTATTTATTGGATACCCTAAGGAAACAAAGGGTTACCAATTCTATCATCCCTTGGAACAAAAGGTGTTTGTTTTAAGGCATGCTGTATTTCTGGAAAAAGAATTTCTTTTACAAGAAAACAGTGGGAGTAGCATTGAACTTGAAGAAGTTCAAGAAACTCCAATAGACATTACAGAGACACCTAGTCTAGACCCACAACCAATAACTCATAATGATGAGCTATCAGTTGAACCTAAAACAACACCACTTCTTCGTAGGTCTGATAGGATACGCAATATTCCAAAGAGATACGGATTTCTCATAAGTGAATTGAACGACGTTTTACTCGTTAACAATGACGAACCTATCAGTTATGAAGAAGTTCTGATAAATTCAGAAAGGGATAAATGACTTGAAGCCATGAAGTCGGAAATGGATTCCATCTACGAAAATCAAGTATGGGACTTGGTTAACCCGCCTGAAGGGATTAAGCCCATAGGGTGCAAGTGGGTTTTCAAGAAAAAAACCGACATGGAAGGTAATGTTGTTACCTTTAAGGCTAGATTAGTGGCAAAAGGATATCGTCAGAAATAAGGAATTGATTATGACGAAACCTATTCGCCAGTAGCTATGCTCAAATCCATTCGGATGCTCCTAGCCATAGCAGCTCATTATGATTATGAGATATGGCAAATGGATGTGAAAACAGCTTTCCTCAATGGAAACCTGCTTGAGGATGTATACATGATACAACCTGAAGGTTTCACATCGATTAATAAAACCAAAGTATGCAAGCTTCGACGATTCATATATGGACTAAAGCAAGCATCCAGGAGCTGGAACATCCGTTTTGATGAGAGAATCAAATTGTTTGATTTCTCACAAAATCCTGATGAACCTTATGTATACAAGAAGGTTAGTGGGAGTGCAGTCATATTCCTAGTGTTATATGTCGATGACATTTTACTTATAGGAAACGATATATCAGTCTTACAGTCAGTTAAAATTTGGTTGTCCAAAACTTTCTCCATGAAAGACCTGGGAGAAGCAACCTATATCCTTGGGATTAGAATCTATAGAGAAGCTGCTCCCGGGCGCCCCGGGCTCAAGCCAACGAAGCGGATAGAGTCAAGCCAGCGAGAAGCCAGCGGACCGAGTCAACCCGGGCGCCCCCTGCATCCCGGATGCCCACAGTCAACTCTCAGCCCTATTCAAGTGGGATAAGGGCTGACCGAGAGTTGTCCGGATCGACTAACACGTGGGGGCGCCCCCAACGTTCAGGGCGCCCCAGGAGGCTATAAATAGCCCCTTGACCCCAAAGCTTCAAAGAACACATCTTTCCAACGCTATTACGCTCTTCGACTCAAGCGCTCTGCTCCAGAAGCCTTCCATCTCGAAATTGAAGCGCCGACGACGACCTTACGCACCGAAGTACGATCCATACCAGGCGTCGATCACGAAGAGTAACTCTGTTTTCATTTACTACCAAATTTCTATATCATTCTCTGTAAAACACTTTGCGCATTATAGAATTGCCCGCAGTAAACGGTCAAAGACCGTGGGCCTTGGAGTAGGAGCCGTCCGTGTCTCCGAACCAAGTAAATCCTTGTGTTCATGTCTTTCTCTGTGTTTTTAATTTCCGCTGCTTATTCTCTTAAGGTTTAATCCGAAACGTTTTACGATATTCACCCCCCCTCTATCGTTATTCTTGATCCAACAGTAAATTCTCCTGAGAGGAGTAGGTGAGGACGCGTTCCCCGTCGAGGGAATAGTAGGCGTCGGATCGACCTAGGGCTCTATTTAGGAGACCCAAAGTCAGAACCAAGACAGCTACGGCTGTAAGACTCGCTAACATACTTGCTTTATCATGTTTGGTACTAACCCTGGATGTAGGACCGAAGGAACGAGTGTCTGCAGCTCAGAACACCTCAAAGGAGAGAGGCAGCAGCTGGGTTGGGCGCCCGGAAGGTCCCGGGTGCCCTAGGTAAAAGCCAAACAAGAGTTGAGCTAGAGAACGCTTTGGAAGCTCACTAGGCGGGGCGCCCCCATGCTCTCGGGCGCCCCGGGCTAAAGCCAACGAAGCGGATAGAGTCTATCCAGCCGAGAACCCAGCTGAAAGAGTCAACCCGGGCGTCCCCTGCGTCCCGGGTGCCCCCAGTCAAACCTCAGCCCGATCCGTGAGGGATAAAGGCTGACCGAGATTGTTGCGGATCGAAGGTCACGTAGAGGGCACCCCCAACGTCCAGGGCGCCCCCAGGACTGCTATAAATAGCCCTCAACCCCCAAGGTTTCTGTATAGCTTCTTCCAACGCCACTACACTCTTCGACTCAAGCGCTCTGCTCCGGAAACCTTCCATCTCAAAAGTGAAGCGCCGACGACGACCCTCTGCTCAGAAATATAATCTACAACGGGTGTCGGTAACGAAAGAGCTTAAGTTTTAATTTACTGTACTACAACTGTAATCTTTCTATAAACTTTTTGCGCACATATAGAATTGCCCCCAGTAAACGGTCAACGACCGTGGGCCTTGGAGTAGGACCCGACCGCGACTCCGAACCAAGTAAATCCTTGTGTTCGTGTTTGTGTTTTTAATTTCCGCTACTCATTCTCTTAAAACTATATCCGAAACGTTTTACGATATTTACCCCCCCCCTCTATCGTTCTTCTCGATCCAACAAGTGATATCAGAGCGGGGAAGCTCAAATTTGGTGCAACCACCAATTTGAGAGTTTTTTTTTATTTCTTTTTAAATTTTTTTCGAATTTTCATCGTTAATCGAAGTTGGTGCAACACCCCTCGATAAATATTTTTTCCCCGCACTACTAATCCAAGACCAAGTCTTGGGATATTTCTTTCCTTTTACTCTTAGTTTCAGATAAATGGCCATGCAAGAAGGATTCAGCACAGCTAGACCACCACTTTTCAGTGGGGAGGACTTCTCCTACTCGAAAAGTCGGATGGAGGTCCACCTGAAAACTCAAGTGGACATGTGGATAATCATCCAGTCTGGACTGGAGATTCCAAAGAATGCTGATGGAGTGCCACAGTCTTATGCTGAGTGGGATACCGCTCTGAAAAGAAGAATTGAAGCTGATGCCAAAACAACCCAGACACTTCAATGCGGCCTGACCAAGGAAGAGTTGAATCGGGTAGGACCATTCAACAGTGCAAAGGAGCTGTGGGGTAAGCTGATCGAGCTACACGAAGGAACTTCAGATACTCGAATCAGCAAGAGAGATCTCCTCCTAAATAAGCTGTACATGATCAAGATGAACGACAACGAAACAGCAGCCCAGCTCCATGCTAGAATTCAGGAGTTAATGAACGGACTACACACAATCGGTCACAAGGTAGAAAACCGTGACATGATAAGGTACGCTCTCAACGCTTTCCCGAGAAACACCTTGTGGGCATCTATGGTAGATGCATATAAGGTTTCAAGGGACCTTTCAAAAATTAAGTTAGATGAACTATTTTCTGAATTAGAATTGCATGAGCAGACTAACTGCAATCAGGCCGAGAAAGGCATCACTTTTGTTGCAGGTAAAGCTGGAAAGACAACCAAGAAGAAGCCTCAACCTGCACCCGAGTCTGATTCAGACTCAGACTCAGAAGACAGCGAGGGAAATCGACCGAAGCTGGTTCGGCTAGCCCGGGACTACTACAAAGAACTAAAGAACCAGACTAACAGAAGGAAAGCCAACCGAAGAAAGGAAGAACCAGTTGAACCCTCAAATGAAAAGAACAAACCAAACGTGACCTGTTACGAGTGCAAGAAGAAGGGTCACTACAAGACTGAATGCCCCAATCTGAAGGAAACAAAAAAGACGAGAAAGAAGAAAGCACTTCATGCAACGTGGGACGAGTCCTCCTCCAAAGAAGAAGAAGAGATCCCACAGTCGAACCTGCTCGCACTAACCGCCTCAGAAGAAATCGAGACTGAGTCAGAATCGGAGTCGGACGACGGCAAACTTACATTTTCAGAGGATGGAGAAATAACTGTAAGTGGTTTTTCTAAAAATCAGTTAAATGAATTAATTGTTTATCTTTCTCGAGACTTGGCGAAAGCTAAACTCCGAGTCGAATCTCTCCGACAGGAAGTAAAACTCCTGAAAGAGAGAGCTGACTCTAGATCCTTAACTGATAAGGTTCAAGAAGGAACCTCTACTCAAGTTGAAAAATATGAGAAAGAGAACTCCTCCCTAAAAACTCAAGTCAAGGACCTTAGATCATCCTTAGAACGGTTCACTTCTGGTTCCAAGGGTCTTGACATGATTCTTGGAAAACAGAAGTCGGTTCTAAATCAATCCGGATTAGGCTATAGAACCAAATCTAGACAAAGATCATACTATGCTGTACTGAACCAATCCAGACCTAAAGTTCAGGCATAGGTACCCAAACTGTGCCTAAACAAACAAACTGGATCAAATCAGTATTGAATCCCCGACAAGATTCACATCTTGCCGAACCATTATTGCGGCTTTAGTCCAGGGGGAGCCAAATTAAAAACAATATTTATAGTTAGATAAATTTCAATTCTTGTTTTCAAATTGCATGATTGCTTGTTTATTTAGTTTCTACAATTTACCATGCTTAGACTTAGGACTGGTTAGTTTAAGGACAGACCCAACTTAACTGAAATTTAAAAAACATAGTATTGGGTGGTGGTGAGATGATAGTACGTTAGGGAAACCAATTCTAATAAGGTCAAGTATACACTACTTGGTCTCTTTAGACTAGTGAAACTAGCCGAATCTACCGATCCAAGACCCAAACTAGTTAGACCAGAATTTTTCAAAAAGTAATTTTGAAACTGAAATTTCATTAAAAGACTTTGTCAAGGAAAGGGTTGATGATCCAATAAGGCTACGGCCAAAGAAGGCCTAGTGCCTCGCCAAGACCTGGAAGCCAATTTTTGAAATTCAAATTCAAATTATTCTTTGTCAAATTCGAATCTAACACAAATTTTCAGTTAATTGTAGATTCAACTATTTTTTAAATAAACTCAAGTTTAATTGTTTTCAAAATTAATTTAAGTTTTTCAAAATAAATCATGATTTTTCAAAATAATTCTATTTATTAAAACCTGTCTCACAAAAACCCATAAGGCAAACGTGCTTGACAACTCTAGAATGGGTGATCCAACTTTAGGAGTCAGAACTAGGTCTTCTTATAGAAACCTTAGTCAGATAGCAATGATTTCAAAAATTGAACCTAAGACTATAGAGGAAGCCCTACCTGATCCTGATTGGATCATAGCTATGCAAGAAGAGTTAGCCCAATTTGAAAGGAACCAAGTCTGGGAACTAGTACCTAAACCTGAGGACAAATCCATCATTGACACTAAGTGGGTCTTTAGGAATAAGTTAAATGATCAAGGAGAAATAGTCAGAAATAAAGCCCGCTTAGTAGCAAAAGGATTCAGTCAGGTAGAAGGGTTAGATTATGACAAAACCTATGCCCCTGTAGCTAGACTTGAGTCCATTAGGATGTTATTGACCTTTGCATCCCATAAAGGATTTAAACTATACTAAATGGATGTAAAGTCAGTCTTTCTAAATGGATTCATTAAGGAAGAAGTCTATGTAGGACAACCCCCTGGTTTTGAGGACTTAGAAAGACCTGACCATGTTTACAAACTTACTAAAGCACTTTATCGACTAAAACAAGCACCTAGGACCTGGTATGAACGCTTATCAACTTACCTAATTTCTAAAGAATTTAAACAAGGACAAATTGACTCAACCCTATTTATTAAAACCTTAGGAAAAGAGATCTTTATTGCCCAAATCTACGTTGATGACATAATCTTTGGGTCAACCAACTCAAAATTTTTAAAAGAATTTGTTAAAATAATGGAAAATAAATTTGAAATGAGCTTAGTTGGTGAGCTCAACTTTTTCCTAGGATTACAAATTAAACAAACTAGGAATGGAAACTATGTCCATCAATCCAAATATGCTAAAGAGTTAATAAAGAAATTTAAAATGGATAACTCTAAAAGCATAAGTACCCCCATGGCCACAAATGTAAAAATAGATAGTGACCCTGATGGTAAACCAGTAGACCTTAAACTCTATAGAAGTATGATTGGAAGTCTACTGTATCTTACAGCCAGCATACCTGATATCCTTTTTGCTGTAGGAATGTGTGCTAGATACCAAACATATGGTAAGGAAACACACTTAGCAGCCCTAAAAAGAATACTAAGATATGTTAAGGGCACCCTAAATGTAGGGATTTGGTATCCTAGGACCTCAACCTTTGACCTCTCAGGATACTCGGATTCTGACTACGCTGGTTGTAAATTAGATAGAAAGAGCACAAGGGGAAACTGCCAATTGTTAGGAAATAGTCTAGTAAGTTGGTGCAGCAGAAAACAACACTGTATAGCTCTATCCATGACTAAAGCTGAGTATGTTGCCTTAGGAGAGTGTGTAGCACAACTCTTATGGATGATGCACACTCTTAAGGACTTCCAGCTTAACTACACCCAAACTCAGGTCTTCATTGACAATATAAGCTCAATTAATCTAACTAAAAACCCAATCCAACATTCCCGAACTAAACACATAGAAGTTAAACACCACTTTGTAAGAGATCATGTAGCCAGAGGTGAGATAGTCCTTAAGCATGTAGACTCTAAATCTAACTTAGCTGACATATTCACCAAACCCCTACCTGAGTCTAAGTTCAGCTCACTAAGAAGGCAGTTAGGATTATGCTTGGTAGAATAGGCTTACTCTATTTCTCTGTTTTTAAACTGCTTTATTTGATTTGAAAATCAATTTTTAAAACAATTTTAAAACTGCTTTACTTGATTTCAAAATCAGCTTTTACTTGGCTTGAAAAATCTTTTTGGGATTTTGTTTAATTTTTTCGACTTAGTTTTTGTTGGAAAAACTATCCCTTCAAAACTAGGGCTTTTTCGCAAATGGACTTAGCCTAGGCCCTAACCCTAGAACTGCATGTACCTATAGATCTAGAAGCCAGCATCTCACAAGCACCTTAGGGTACTTTTGATTGATAACCTAGAATGGGTTGAGATGCTTAGGTCTTTGTCTTAATTCAAGATGCTTTAAGTCAGTGCATCTGCAGTAATTGGGGCACTAAATACTGTTGGTGCAGGAAGCACCATATCGAACCTTGTTTTGATATTGGCAAAGGGTTCAAAGTTAAGTATTATTTGTGATCTAAAGTTGTTACTCGAGTGTGCAGGAAAAGTCCTAGCGAAGGACTGCTAGGCACCTGGCGAAGGACTGCCAGGATACAAAGTCCTAGCGAAGGGCTGCTAGGCACCTGGCGAAGGACTGCCAGGATACAAAGCCCTAGCGAAGGACTGCTAGGCACTGGTGAAGGAATGCCAGGGTACAAAGTCCTAGCGAAGGACTGCTAGGCACTGGCGAAGGAATGCCAGGGTACAAAGCCCTAGCGAAGGACAGCTAGGCACCTGGCGAAGGAATGCCAGGGTACTGAAGTCCTGGCAAAGGAATGCTAGGCACCAGGCGAAGGACAGCTTGGGACTGAAGACCTGGCGAAGGAATGCTAGGCACCAGGCGAAGGACAGCTTGGGACTGAAGACCTGGCAAAGGAATGCTAGGCACCGGGCGAAGGACAGCTTGGTATCCAAGACCTGGCGAAGGACCGCTAGGCAAAAGTCCAACCGAAGGAGCCGGTTGTCATCAGGTATATTCTCCCGTGAGGAGTAGGTGAGGACGCATTCCCCGTCGAGGGAACAGTAGGCGTCGGTTCAACCTAGGGTTCCATTTTGGAGACCCAAAGTCAGAACCAAGACAGCTAAGGCTGTATAAACTATCATCTTATTGCTTTATGGTGTTTGGACTAACCCTGGATGCAGGACCGAAGGAACGAGTGTCTGCAGCTTAGAGAGCCTCAAAGGAATGAGGCAACAGCTGACCAGGGCGCCCGGAGTGTCCCGGGCACCCCCAAGGTGAACACAAAACACATAATGCAAAGGAAGGCTTCGACAGTACATGTTCGGGGCGCCCCCGTGCTTCCGGACGCCCCCGCTGCTCCCGAGCGCCCCCAGCGCTCCGGGCTCCCCCAAGGTCAAGTAGTCGAAGCAGCACCAATGAAGCCAAGAGGATAAGATTCTGACCCGGTCAATCCGGGCGCCCCCAGCGTTCCGGGCGCCTCGGTCAAAGCTTGATCCCGAGTTTTAAGGGATCAGAGCTGACCGAGAAGGAAGTGGATCGACCGACACGTGGGGGGGGGCACCCCCAGGTGCTATAAAAGGACCCTCGAACCAAGGCATCATAACAACAATTTCATTCAACGCTTCTATGCTCTTCTGCTCTCGCGCTCTGCTCCGGAAACCTCCCGACTCGAGACTCAAGCGCCGATGATGTCCCGCTGCTCCAAAAAAGACAACCTACATCGGACGTCGGTAAAAGAAGAGTTTTCGTTTTAAAAGTTTACTTTGCTATATTTGTAATTCAATACTGTAAACTGATTTGCGAACTTATAGAATTGCCTGCAGAAAATGGTCAACGACCGTGGGCCTTGGAGTAGGAGTCGACCTAGGCTCCGAACCAAGTAAAAATATCTGTGTTTGCGTGTTTTTGTTTTTAATCTTCCGCTACGCATTCTCTTTTCAAATCCGAACGCTTTTCGATATTCACCCCCCCTCTATCGATTCTCTCGATCCAACAAATACAACTTAAACAGTAATCAAGTTAAGTGTCAAGATTAGAAAATCTAACTTGAACAAAACACATAACTTGACTAACCCTAGCGAAAACTACTGTTTATAACAGTTAGTAAGTAGCTAATTGGGTTAGACAGGACCCTAAAGGGATAATTGAAATTGGTTTGGTTCAGTTTATATCTTGATTTGGTTTAGTACATCACATTATTCTGTTATATTGTTATGCAGTTTATTTTTTTGCTATATTGCTTTGTTTTTGATATATGGCAAAGGGGGAGAGATAGGAAAGGAGAGAAGCTTTTTTAAAATTTTTCAAAATTTTAAATTTTCAAAAACTTTATCCTTTCTTCAAAAAGTAATTAAGCTAAGTTTTTTTTCAAAACTGCTTTCTTCAAAATACTTAAGCTAAGTTTTTTCAAAACTGCTTTCAAAGTACTTAAGCTAAGTTTTTCAAAACTACTTTCAAAGTACTTAAGCTAAGTTTTTTCAAAACTGTTTTCAAAGTACTTAATCTATTTTATTCTCAAAACTGTTTCAAAAGTACTTGATCTAAATTGTTTTCAAAATTGATTCTAAGTACTTGACCCAAGCAGTTTTCAAAAGCATTTTCTAAGTACTTAAACTTAAGCTATGTTCAAAATATCTCTAAGTACTTATTTCTAAACTTCTCTAATATAAAAGTTTCTAAGTTTCTAAAAGTACTAAAGAGATTGAAAACTTTTAAAAGTGCTTCCATGAACTTAAAAGATGTTTTAAAAAATTTTCTACTAAGTTATTTTTCTAAATTTCTAAGTATAAAAATTTTTCAAAAGTGCCCAATCAAAATGTATTTTTGGAAAATATTTTCTAAAACTTCTTTTGAAAAATCTTCTAAGTTTTGAAAAATTAATTCCATTATTTTGACTTAGAAATTTTTCAAACCCCACGAAACTTTGAAAAACCTAGGGGAGATTACTTCCAGGGGGAGGAAACTAAACTGTTATATCAACTGTATGAATTAACCTAACTTTTTGAATCGGGTTGCCATAAATCAAAAAGGGGGATATTGTTGGTGCAGACAACACCCAAGTCGAACCTATGTTTTGATAAATGGAAAAGGGTTCAAAAGTTAAGATGTTATGTTTATCTAACATGCTACTTGAGTGTGCAGATTGAAGTCCTAGCAAAGGACTGCTAGGCACCTAGCGAAGGGCACTGAAACCCTAAGTCCTGGCGACGGGCTGCTGGGCACCTAGCTAAGGGCTACTAGGAGTAGAAGACCTAGCGAAGGACTGCTAGGCACCAGGCGAAGGACTGCTTGGAACCGAAGACCTGGCGAAGGACAGCTGGGCACCTAGCGAAGGACTGCTAGGAGACGAAGACCTAGCGAAGGACTGCTAGGCACCAGGCGAAGGATTGCTTGGTAACGAAGACTTGGCGAAGGACTGCTAGGCACCTGGCGAAGGAATGCTGGGCAAAAGTCTAGCCGGAGGAGCCGGTTGGCAACAGGTAAATTCTCCTGAGAGGAGTAGGTGAGGACGCGTTCCCCGTCGAGGGAACAGTAGGCGTCGGTTCGACCTAGGGCACCATTTAGGAGTACCAAAGTCAGAACCAAGATAGCTACGGCTGTAAGACTTACTAACATACTTGCTTTATCATGTTTAGTACTAATCCTGGATGCAGGACCGAAGGAACGAGTGTCTGCAACTCAGAACGCCTCAAAGGAGAGAGGCAGCAGCTGGGTTGGGTGCCCGGAAGGTCCCGGGCACCCTAGGTAAAAGCCAAACAAGAGTTGAGCAAGAGAACACTTCGGAAGCTCATTAGGCGGGGCGCTCCCATGCTCCCGGGCGCCCCGGATGCTCCGGGCGCCCCGGGCAAAAGCCAACAAAGCGGATAGAGTCTATCCAGCCGAGCAGCCAGCTGAAAGAGTCAACCCGGGCACCCCCTGCATCCCGGGCGCCCCAGTCAAACCTCAACCCGATCCGTGAGGGATAAAGGCTGACCGAGATTGTTGCGGATCGAAGGCCACGTAGAGGGCGCCCCCAATGTCTAGGGCACCCCCAGGACTGCTATAAATATCCCTCGACCCCCAAGGCGTCTGTATAGCTTCTTCCAACGCCACTACGCTCTTCGACTCAAGCACTGTGCTCCGGAAACCTTCCATCTCGAAAGTGAAGCGTCGACGATGACCCTCTGCTCAGAAGTACAATCTACAACGGGCGTCGGTAACGAAAGAGCTTAAGTTTTAATTTACTGTACTACAACTGCAATCTTTCTGTAAACTTTTTGCGCACATATAGAATTGCCCCCAGTAAACGGTCAACAACCGTGGGCTTTGGAGTAGGAGCCGACCACGACTCCGAACCAAGTAAATCCTTGTGTTCGTGTTTGTGTTTGTGTTTTTATTTTCCGCTGCTCATTCTCTTAAAACTATATTCGAAACGTTTTATAATATTCACCCCCCCTCTATCGTTCTTCTCTATCCAACAGATTATTGGGGCAATCGACCCAAGTATGATCAAGTAGATCATGGGTTTTAATGTAAGTATCAATATGATTAAGTTAGGTTGTCGTGTTGGTTTGATATGTGTGTTTGAGTCATGCAGGACTTGGTGAATCGCACATGAAGTACGCATCCGAGGGGCGAGAGCCGAAGGAAGAGGACTCCATGGGAAAGCCAGGGAAGTAGACTTCAAGGGCATACGCGAAGGATGGCATGGCGGCAAGCCGTGAGCTTGTGTGCGCATCCGAGGGACGAAAGCCAAGGAAGAGAAGTTCAAAGGGCGAGCCAAGGGAGTGGACTTCAAGGCATACGCGAAGGGTGGTCTTCGGAGTGAGTGTGAGTGAAAGTGTAAGCTGGGCAGTCGACTGCCCTTGGGCCAGTCCACTGCCAGAACTCATAGAAAGATCAGTCGACTGGTCCAGGACCAGTCGACTAATTAGTTCGAAAAACTTATCGTTGGCTAGTGACTGGCTGGGGACCGGTCAACTGCCCTTGGGGCAGTTGACTGGCGTCGAGACTGGACTGTTTTAAGAACAGTTCTCTCCTCTATTTACGGAGAAGTTTTGAGCAGAATAGGGTTACGGTTCTGAAGTGTAAAAGCCTATTCTAAGTGCTCAATGTCTCATTCTCTTCCTCCTACTTTAATTTTCATCTTGCACAAGAGGAAGGGAAGATCTTGTGAAGGTTTCTCCACCTTGAAGGAGAAGTTCATAGTGGAGCTTGTGCGTGTGGTGTGGATCCTTGGATTAGTCACCTCTTGGAGGTGGATACCAAGTAAATTAGGGAGTTAGCATTGGTTTTCATTGTTTATTTTATCTATTGATTTTGTTCTTGTACTTTAGCTAACATCTTTGTAGAGAAAATCGAAAAGAAGCTATTCACCCCCTAGCTAGAACGCCAAGGTCCCAACATTCTCTACATCATCTCACTATCGATTCAACCAATCGATATAATGTAGATAAGAACCTACTACCCAAGGAGATTATTACACATAGTTATTTGTCCCAAACATAAAGTATAATAACCAAATATGTCCTTTATTAATGATAGAATATGATATAAAAAGTCCTTAGTCAATCATCACATAATTGGCTCTAGGGCTCCTACTAACAATCTCCCACTAGCACTAGTGTCAATCACTGCAATATCTAATGCCTAGTGACCAAATGTGACCATCATGCTTCTTTTGTGCCAAAGCCTTGGTCAAAGGATCCACGATATTAGCATCAGTGAGTACTCTACATATCCTCACATAGCCTCTATCGATGATCTCTCAAATGAGATGGAAGCGCTGTAGTATGTGTTTGGTCCGCTGATGAGAGCGAGGTTCCTTAGCCTGTGCAATAGCTCCATTGTTGTCACAATAGAGGTCTATTGGATCTGTTATACTAGGAACCACACCAAGCTCTGTAATGAACTTCCAGATCCAAACAACCTCTTTTGCTGCATCAGACACAACAATATACTCAGCCTCTGTCTTGTAGAATCTGCGACTATGTCCTGCTTCAAACTCTTCCAGCTCACAACACCACCATTCAAGCAAAATACATATCTTGACTGCGATATGAAATCATCCCTATCGGTTTGGAAGCTTACGTCACTGTAACCCTTTTACAGCTAGCTCCTCATTGCCTCCAAATATGAAGAAATATTCTTTCGTCCTTTGTAAGCACTTAAGAATATTCTTGACAGTTGTCCAGTGACTTTCACATGGATCTGTCTGGTATCTGCTCGTCATGCTCAAAGCATATGAGACATCTGGATGAGTACAAAGCATGGCGTACGTGATAGACCCTATAGAGGAAGCATAAGGGATCTAATCCATGCTGTTAAATATTGGAAATTTAGGGATCAGAATGCAAAGTTCCTAAACTTAAGGGCCTATGTCGAATAGGCCAAAACCAGAGGGGCAAATTGCAAAAAGGCCAGCCATAAATAAATTTCCTTTTTCTTCCCCAAAGTTTCGGCCGAATCCCTAAATCCCCGATTCCTTTTCTTTCTGCCCAAATCGCACGAGCCCCTTCCTCTTCCTCTTCTTCTCCGCCCGACCCGAGATCGCCCTTTCCGCTTCGTCTTCTCCACGCCCGATCCAATCCTCGACCGACGCCACTCCCCGATCTCATCGCGCGAGTGAGAACCGAAGCCACCGCTTCTTCATCTCCTCCTCCTCTGCCTCTCCACTGATCAGTGTCGCCTGTTCTATGGCCCAGTGGTGATCTAGGGCGCGGCGGGTTTAGGCGATCCGAGAAGGCAGAGGTGTTCCAGCAATATCCAAGAATTTGGGGCTTGGAGCGGAACCTAGCTCAGATCTGGAGCTTTATGTGGTTGATGATTTCAGGGCTTATTCTTCACAGATCTTGGTTGGAATTTGGGGCCGACAATCAAGGTAATGCTTTGTTGGTGATGATCAGATTAGGGTTTTGCTGCGTTCTGTGATTTCTAGTGGTTTCCGAGAGTTTCGGATGTTGTTTCTGTTGGTTTTTCGATCTGTGAAGGGATCTGTTGCTGGGTTTGTATAGGATTTGGTTTCGATGTTGGAAATCTAGCATATGTTATTATTCGGCTTTATACACTGGTTTGTTCTTGTTCGGATCTCAACCTTGGTTTAGAGTTTAGAATAAAAATTGGATTGATCTTACTCCTTCCTTAGCCGCGAGCTTGTTTTAAGCGTGGGCATGATTTGTGAGTGGTTGGTTCTTTCGATCTGTGTTGGAACTGTTGATTTTTTGTCTACTGCCATGAGGTGTTCTTGGAGTGGGTTTGGTTGAATTCGGTTCTTGTTTGAAATTGTTCTTCAATCGGTTAAGTCTGATCTTGGTGTTCTACCGTGTGTTTGTTTCTCAGGTTAGGTGTTGCGATTGGGTGTTTGGATGAAGGAAATGTTAATCATCTTTAGTTTATGTTTTTCCTCTTGTTTTAGATCGATTGAGTATTATTTGAAATTTGGCTGAGAACTGGGAAGTTGGATGGATATTTCATTCGATTTGTTAGATCTGTTAAGTCGGTTTTTCATGGCTATGTTTATGATTTGCTGTTCTTGAAGCTGTGTCATGGAACCTTTGATTGGAGATTGCTATGAGCCCTGTTCTTGATTTGTTTGGGAATGTTGATCTGGGTTATGCCGTGAGGTTCTTAGGTGGTTTCCTTTTGATCCTATGTCTTGTACAGATTGGTACAGGGATGAGTTGGGTGTCAGTTTGAGAATTGGGATTAAACAAAGAGTAATCATTTAGTTAGGAATAAGTAAATGAATACTCTAATTAGGATGATACCAATTGAGTTCGGTATCTAGATTAGATTGCTATCACAGCTAAGACATTTTTATTTATACAGGACATTGATTGGTTTTGGATAGCAGGACGTGAAGCTTCTGTTCCGATTCGGACTATATGCTGGAGGCGGGTATCTCTGACTCTTCTTTTAGAATTGTCACAGATATATATATATTTGATATGCTTGTGTAGCAATAGAGTAATAGAATGGTGGCATGACTATTATATTTGTTTTGTCGATGCTGGTTGTGCCACAACTGATATGTGATACCTATACCTATAGGATTTAGGATATGGTGCATATTCCACGATCCTTGCATATCATGTTGATATAGGTGGATTAGATAGTGGATGTTATTTGACCGTTGTTATGCATCATACTGCACTGTGCATCACTGTCGAGCAGGGGCCCCTTTTGGGTGAGCTAGGTCGACAGTCATACTGACCTACCCATACGGCCACTCACGGGTTAGTGGTTGACGGAGTATGGGTAGAGTGTTCTGTGCTGCTCCGGTCATGCACTCATGGGGTAGTGAATCGGAGCGTGGTAGCAAGCAGATGTCCCTCCTTGAGTAGTCCATATACCAGGAGATGAGAGGGCGAGATCTCTCCCCCATTTATATACATGGGGTAGGGGTAACACTCAGACAGAGTTGTCCTCCACAGATGGCCTTAGGCTGATGGATTACCTCGCTAGGATAGGCCATGGAGTAGGGGTGTTACACTGGCAGCATCCTGTCTACTTGATCGCTCAGGAGTAGTGATGGCAGAGTATGGACGGCAGTCACAGCCCTACGTCAGAGGGTGGCCTCCGTTCAGCTTCCTCCCGTACATAGGTGACGATGTCTGACCGACGGCAGGGGTGACCATGTCATTGCATCTAGTTTATTCGCTTATTTTGTCCTTACTTGTGCTTGATTTCACTTGATGCTTCATATGATTGACATGTACTTACAGGAGACCCGCATGTCTGGTCTTGGCGACTTTGCTATGTTGGTATGGTAGTTCTTATTGTCCTTATGCAGTTGTTCTGATTACTGCCCATACCTGTTTATTTCGGTAGTCTATTACCCTGTTGCTATTTTAGAATATCTTGTACATATATGAAGAGATATTCGCTGAGTTCTATGACTCATCCCACAGCTCCTTGTTTTTTTTTCAGGATGATTGACTGGAGCGTGCCCGACAGCCTGTCCCAGTTCGCGTATTCGTCGAGATGTCTTCGAATTTTTCGTCTATTTCTGTTGGTAGTACTTTCTATGTTTTTCTTCCGCTGGAGTGTTGGTGTTGGGTTTTAGTCATACTATACGGCAGTATAGTTGTACTTTTGTGAGACCTTTATGCCTTGTGTTTTTGTCGTAAGTCGGACCGGTCCGCAGTCAGGTATGGTTACCCAGTTTTATTTCATATTCTGTCTTGATTTGAGACCTGAAGTCATTTAAACTGCGTGGACGTGATTTATGATGATGTATGTATGTGTAAGTTGTCCGCCGGACAGGGGAGGTGCTGTTCGATTTTCTATTGGACCAGCGGCTCCTGGGGTCTCGGGGCGTGACAATTTATTTGGTATCAGAGTCAGGTTCTCGAGATACCTTGTGGTCCTGTGGGTGTTTTTTTTTCAGATTTTATGTCGGAGTCGTTTTCTCGATAGACGCGATTGGGACATGGCGGCGACGGGACTCCTCCAGGCGAAACGAGGTATATGATGTGTTTCATTTACCACTTTTGTATCTATTGTATAGTGCAGTGTTAGACATGGTGGTTTCAATTGTATTGCGGAGAATGTTGATTCTCTGATAGTGCCGACTGATGAGTCGAGGACTTGGGTCGAATCAGACAACAACCTATGGTTGGTCGTATATCTTAGTTGACTTTATCAGCTATGAGATCAACTCCTTTTAGCTCATGGAGCTTCAGTTATTGATAGATATCCTAGATGACATGTCGGGAGGACATGGTCAGCTGTGATACAGCAGAGAGGATATTTGTTGTTTATTATCTCGGTTGATAGAGGTTAGAGGTATCCTATTTCCGTGGGATTTTTGACCTCAGATTCTTTATGCTAGGTTAGATAACTAAAAAGTACAGTCAGATGTGACTTGTACCGATTCGAAAATGGTGTGGAGCTAGTTGCTTGACACTTACGGGTGATCGTTTGTACTTGGGTTGGTGAACCAAGGACGTACCTACATACTTATGATTTGTGTTGGGACCGGGTGCATGTCGACAAGGATACGGTTTCGTAAAACTTTAAATTTTTACGTGCAGCGGAAGAATTAGCATAAAATAATTTCCTAAATTATTTTAACCACGTATCTAGCATGCAACCTTATGATGTGTTGACATAATCATAAATTAAAACATTACGGAAAAGTAAACTAATTTACTTTGTACCTCGCGTAACTCGAAGAAAGGAACGAGATCCAACCGTAGCGTCCCTTGGAAGCTTCGCCTCTATTCGCGTCCACGCCGAGTTCTCTTCGGGATGACTTCGCAAAGCCACGAGTTTTGTGCCGACCAGAACTACTAGATTCTCTAAAAGCACAACTAGAACAACAAGAGAAAAGAATGGAAACTAACCACCAAGAATCGGAATCGAATTCCGATAAGGAAGGAGATGTGATCCGCTTCTTCTTCTTCTTGGTTGGCTTCTCCTTCTTCTTGATAGCTCACGGCAACCACCCTAGGGTGTGCTAGGGGCGCCGGCCCTAGGTGGGATGAAGGGGAGCCGGCCCTAATCCTATTAAGGGGCGCCGGCCCTAATGGGGAAGAGAGAAGAGAAGAGAAGAGAATAAGAGAGAGAGGGAGCTTCCAATCTTTTGATAACTCAATTATCAATTAGGAATTAAAGGCTTGCCTTTGGTTCCTTATATAGTTGCTTCTCCCTTGCTAAGTCTCCTCTTTAACGGAATTTTACATAAGAAATTTATCCTATAAATTCTCTTATTAATTATTCCGTTTAAACCAAGTTTTATTATAACTAACTTTATAATAAAACAAATACCTTCTCTCCTTTTATTATGGAATAAATTTTATAAGAAATTTATAAACTTTCTTATTATGGAAAAATCAATTCATAATTGATTTTATAAAATTAAAATAAACCAATTCATGGATTATTTTAATTCCATAAAAGAATAAATTTCTATAAATTTATTTATATAAATTTTCTTTATAAAATTTATTTATCCATAATTTATAAAATAAATCGTGCTAGATCTATTTTATTAATTAAACCAAATAAAATGGTTTTCTCCCTATAATGTGGCCGGCCAAACCAAAGAGGGTGGGCACCCTCTTTGGTCGGCCACTTCAAGCCCCACCAATTGCGAATTAAACTCATTTAATTCGCCCAACAAGCCTTCAAAAGACTTAGCCAATTTTAGGTTTCCGTTGCGCCTCTGATTAACTCAGATTCTACTTATTTCTCTTGATTGGAAAATCCAATTTTCAACTCGTTTTAAATCCCTCGGATTACTCGTAGTGCGTGTGACTAAATAGGCTTTCGATTTATGTTGGCCGTCTATAATTAACCAATTATAGAACGGTCATGAGTGACACCTAGTAGTACATCATGACCCCCAATTAATCGAAAGATCAACGGTTGACCTCAGAAGTAATTCTGAAACCCTTCAGCAGCTCTAATGAATCGTGCCCCATTCCCTTCACCACCTTATACCCACTTGGTTCAGGACATGGTCTGTTTGTGTCAGTCCCCACTAGACTGACTACGTCACACCTAGCCCAAGTAGTGTCTTTCTCGTCCTTTGGATTTCTAATTACTCTCATGTATTTAAGAGACTCGCACTCTAAACATGATATACTCTGGCCAGAGGTTTTGAGTAACAATCCGACGATAGGCCTGGGTATACATCTCCTCGCAAGGAGTGGTGAATCTTTTGTAGGCTGTTCAAACATCTTCGGGCACTTCGGCTTATACCCAATCATCCTGGGTCCACACCTCCTTGGAGATGCTTGCTTAAGATGTTAAAGTATAAGTCTCCATGACCAAGATGACTTGAACACCGCAAGTCAAAGGAACATCGCACTTAAGCTGCAGTAAGAACTTCATTGACATATCTACATGTAGATTCCCATATGAAGTCTTACAGCTAGTCACTCCAATGAACTAGTTCCCTTAACTAGCATCCATGTTTATCTCCGGACATCCCAATGTCACCAGCCAGTGAGAATCAGCTGATTAGAGAATAACCCATGCTAGTCTCAACAGAATTGATAGTGTCCGTTTTTATCAATTCATCGACTAGTGATAATTTCAATACTTCACAATTGCACATTTAGAGATAATCACTAGTTGTGATCCCATCACAAATTCTTTTATGCTGTGAATTGTATTGCGGACATTCAGTAGATGAGTTTAAGATCTCAATCAAATACACAAACATGTATACTCAAATAGTGAATTATCATTTATTAGAATAAATGTTTACAATCATAAGGTGATTGCCTTAGGACACTTCTCTCATATTACTAACAAACTCCCACTTGGCCTAATGCCAATCGCTACGGTATCCAATACCATAGGCTCTAACATGACCCTCAAACTTGCTTTGAGGCAAGGCCTTAGTTAAAGGATCCGCTATATTCCTTTCAGTGGGAACTCTCTCAATTTGTATGTCATTCCTACTTATAATCTCTCTGATCAGATGATAGCGTCGAAGCACGTGTTTGGATCGCTGATGAGACCTTAGTTCCTTCGCTTGTGCAATAGCTCCATTGTTGTCGCAGTAAACCGGCACTGCTTCATCAATGGTTGGAACCACACCAAGTTCTGAGATAAACTTCATGATCCAAACTGCTTCCTTTGCTGCTTCCGAAGCTGCGATATATTCCGCTTCCGTGGTAGAATCCGCTACGGTGTCTTGTTTGAAACTTTTCCAACTTACTGCGCCTCCATTCAAAGTAAATACGTATCCAGACTACGATTTGGAGTCATCCTTATCTGTCTGGAAACTGGCATCTGTATACCCACATATTACCATATCTCCTTCTCCATATATTAGGAACACATCCTTAGTTCTTCTTAAGTACTTAAGGATTGTCTTGACAGCCGCCCAATGATCCATCCCTGGATCAGACTGGTATCTTCTCGTGACACTCAGAGCATATGATACATCGGGCCTAGTACATAACATAGCATACATGATAGATCCTATCGCGGATGCATTAGGTATCTTATTCATGCAAATCCTCTCGTCTTCTGTGCGCGGAGACATAGACTTCGAATGGTTGATCCCATGCCTGATGGGAAGGTAACCTTTCTTGGATTCCGACATGCTAAACCTTTTTAGCACTCGGTCTATATATGTAGACTGCGAAAGACCAAGCAACCGTTTTGATCTATCTCTATAGATTCTAATCCCAAGGATATAGGTTGCTTCTCCTAGGTCTTTCATGGAGAAAGTTTTGGACAACCAAATTTTAACTGTCTGTAAGACTGATATATCGTTTCCTATGAGTAATATGTCATCGACATATAATACTAGGAATACGACTGCACTCCCACTAACCTTCTTGTACACACAAGGTTCGTCAGGATTTTGTGAGAAATCAAACTTTTTGATTGTCTCATCAAAACGGATGTTCCAGCTCCTAGATGCTTGCTTCAGTCCATATATGGATCGTCGAAGCTTGCATACTTTGGTTTTATCAACCGATGTGAAACCTTCAGGTTGTATCATGTATACATCCTCAAGCAGGTTTCCATTAAGGAAAGCTGTTTTCACATCCATTTGCCATATCTCATAATCATAATGAGCTGCTATGGCTAGGAGCATCCGAATGGATTTAAGCATAGCTACTAGCGAATAGGTTTCGTCATAATCAATTCCTTGTTTCTGACGATATCCTTTTGCCACTAATCTAGCTTTAAAGGTAACTACATTACCTTCCATGTCGGTTTTCTTCTTGAAAACCCACTTGCATACTATGGGCTTAATCCCTTCGGGTGGGTTAACCAAGTCCCATACTTGATTTTCGTACATGGAATCCATTTCCGACTTCATGGCCTCAAGCCATTTGTCCCTTTCTGAATTTTTCAGAACATCTTCATAACTGATAGGTTCGCTATCGCTTATGAGTAACACGTCGTTCGATTCACTTATGAGAAATCCGTATTTCTCTGGAATATTGCGTGTCCTATCAGACCTACGAAGAGGTGGTGTTGTTTTAGGTTCAACTGATAGCTCATCATTATGAGGTATTGGTTGTGGGTCTAGACTAGGTGTCTCTGTAATGTCTATTGGAGTTTCATGAACTTCATCAAGTTCAATGCCACTCCCACTGTTTTCTTGTAAAAGAAATTCTTTTTCTAGAAATACAGCATGCCTTGAAACAAACACCTTTTGTTCCAAGGGATGATAGAATTGGTAACCCTTCGTTTCCTTAAGGTACCCAATAAATAGACATTTATCAGACTTAGCATCCAATTTGTCTGATACAATCCGCTTCACATAAGCGGGACAACCCCATATCTTAAGGTGAGTTAAGTGAGGTTTCTTACTATTCCATATCTCATATGGAGTAGTAGAGACTACCTTGGTCGGGACTCTGTTTAGCAAGTAAACAGCTATCTTAAGTGCATAGCCCCAAAAGGATTTTGGAAGAGTTGCATGATTCATCATCGACCTAACCATGTCCATCAAGGTTCGGTTGCGCCTCTCAGATACACCATTATGCTGTGGTGTATACGGCGGAGTCCATTGGGACAGTATCCCATTGTCCCTAAGATAATCTTGAAACTCTTGACTTAAGTATTCACCACCCCGATCGGATCGAAGTATCTTAATACTTTTGCCAAGTTGTTTCTCTACTTCATTTCTGAACTCTTTGAATTTCTCAAAGGCTTCAAATTTGTGTTTCATCAAGAACACATACCCGAATCGTGAGTGATCATCGATAAAGGTGATGAAGTAGCTATAGCCTCCTTGTGCAAGAGTTGACATTGGTCCACATACATCAGTATGTATCAGACAAAGCAATTCTTCCACTGGATTACCTTTTCCGGAGAAGGGTAATTTGGTCATCTTGCCTTTTAAGCATGATTCACATGTATCAAATGAACCGGGTTCAAATGATTCCAGAATTCCACATCGGTGTAATTCGGTCATGCGTTTCTTACTTACATGGCCAAGACGGCAATGCCAAGTGTAGGAGTCTATTCGATTATCTATTCTAGCACGTTTGTTGCTAACTTCGATATTGAAAACGTCACTGGATAAATCTAACGTGTAGATGTCATTGCACAAAGTTCCATTCCCATAAAGAACGTCATTTAAAGTTATGTAACAACAATTGTTACTAAAAGTTAAATGATAACCCTTTTCATTCAAGCATGAAATAGATACAATGTTCTTTATTAACGAAGGAACAAAATAACAATTATCCAATTCTAAGACACGTCCAGTGGGGAGCTTTAGCAAATATGTTCCGATGGCAACAGCAGCAATCTTTGCTCCGTTTCCAACTCGCAAATTCGCTTCTCCTTTGACGAGTCTTCTTCTATTCCTTAGCCCCAGTATGTCATTACATATATGTGAGCTACACCCAGTATCAAGTACCCAAGTGTTTGAGGAAATAGAGTGACATTCAATAACGAAGATACTTGAAGAGGATGGGGCATCGGATGCCTTCTCTTTCAATGACTCGAGATAAATCATGCAGTTTCTTCGCAAGTGACCCTCCTTGCCACAGTGATGGCAAGTGCATTTTAGGGTATTTTCAGTCTTTTTGGCCTTTTTCTCCTTTCCCTTATTCTGTTCTTTGGCCTTCCTCTTAGAACCTTTCTTCGAGGAACCAACTAACAGTACCGTCTTTAGATCCTGCTTCATAGAAGGCTTTAAAGTCTTTAGCAGGTTGAGCAACTCAGGAAACTGGTCTGGAGTTGCACTTTTGGGAGGACGGTTGGGAAGTTGATCTTCAAGGACATTAGCAAGCTTCTTTGCCTTGAGGACTCTCCTCAGGTTTTGAAGCCAGTCCATGAAGTTCGGCCCAGTCAGTTTATTGGTGTCCAAAATGGAACGCAAGTTTAGGGAAGACATGATCGAGTGATTATCCTAGAAATACAAATTGAGATTATGTGAGAAGAATGATTAAAGAATGTATCATCATACATAAATTAAATCCTATTTATTTTACGAATTGAGTCACCCTTATTATCAATTCGGGAGATCGTAGGAACATCTCCAAATAGGTTGATATCCAACCATAGATAAGAACTACCATGGCTGTGGCCATCAAGTTTTTCTTAGCTATGAAGGTAGGTAATTATACCGATTACATATCACATATATGTAACTATCACTTTATGCTATCAACTAATTGAATGTTTGCATAAATCATTGGGTTGTTAACTCATTAACAAGTATGCAACATTATACATAGCACCCAACTGCACCTCTCTTTACATCGACCTTGGCTGTGGCACAACAAATCGATGCTCCAAGCTTAAGGCTGACCCATTAATCAAGAAATAGTTTTAATATGGTTGGAGCTCATTCAACCATTTAGTCAGGCTTGGATGTGTCCAACAACCAAAACTAAGGATTGACCTCTGACTCCAATTATATTATACATAAAATAATTCCATGGTTTGAACATGTTGAGGTTCAAGCTGGGCATGGATGTGTCCATCAACCCAAACGAGAAACAAAACTCTGATTCTAACCATATTAATGGAAGGTGTTGGCCTTAATATTTTGTAAGGGGTTTTGGGTCTCATCCTTTCTTTTCTAAGCACATTCATGACATATAATTATGTCATGATTAACGATTTCCTTAATAAAGTATGTATGTGACTTAATTTATCAAGTCTCATTAATTGAATTAGGAACCGGATTTCCTAATTCTAATTTCATACTTTATTGAAGGAATTGTTTTGGGAAACAATTTCCTAAATTGTCATAATCAATTTCGGAAATAATATGTTTAAGACTTTGATTTCTCTAAATCAAATCTTATTAAATTAAGAGATAGATTCCCTTAATTCAACCACATATTATTTTCATGAAAATCTCTTTTAAGAAACTCTATAGGAAACCATTTTCCTAATTAATTTTGGAGACAACAATATGTAAGAGCATCACCTCTTAAAACATATTTTATTCATGGATTTAATTAATTACAACAAATCGTTTTCTAAGGGTGGCTCCCCGAGGCTCAGATACCCAAAGAAAAGTAATTTGTCGTAAATCCAATTTGGACGGCTCCCCGAGGCTCAATCCAAATTAAACATGACAATTTCAATTTTAAAATTGGGAAATTAAATTACAACAACTATCTTTAAATTGGACGGCTCCCCGAGGCTCAATCCAAAATAAAGAATTTTGTTGTCAATTTAAAAACAAATTCAAATTTAATTGTCAATTAACTGTCCATGAATTTGTCTAGACTTTCTTAAAAGAAAGTGCCCAAAATTGCGAGATTTCATAATAGGTTTTTTAGAATAATTGTAAGTTTCCGGTTCAAAGAAAACTTACTTATTTCTAAATTGGAAAATTTCTAAAATAGAAAATTTTCCAAAATTGGAAAGTTTCCAAAGATGGGAAGTTTTCACAATTATTATAAAATTTCAGAAACTAGGAAATTTCAAACGTTTGCGAAATTTCATGAGGATTTCCAAACTTTGAAATTCCTAAATCTAAAATTTATTATAATTGGAAAGTTTCCATAATTGAATATTTTTCCAAAATTGAGATCATGACAAATTTTTCCGCAAAACAATTTTATTATTATGTCGAACACTAACCGGCTCTGATACCACTGTTGGGACCGGGTGCATGTCGACAAGGATACGGGTTCGTAAAACTTTAAATTTTTACGTGCAGCGGAAGAATTAGCATAAAATAATTTCCTAAATTATTTTAACCACGTATCTAGCATGCAACCTTATGATGTGTTGACATAATCATAAATTAAAACATTGCGGAAAAGTAAACTAATTTACTTTGTACCTCGCGTAACTCGAAGAAAGGAACGAGATCCAACCGTAGCGTCCCTTGGAAGCTTCGCCTCTATTCGCGTCCACGCCGAGTTCTCTTCGGGATGACTTCGCAAAGCCACGAGTTTTGTGCCGACCAGAACTACTAGATTCTCTAAAAGCATAACTAGAACAACAAGAGAAAAGAATGGAAACTAACCACCAAGAATCGGAATCGAATTCCGATAAGGAAGGAGATGTGATCCGCTTCTTCTTCTTCTTGGTTGGCTTCTCCTTCTTCTTGATAGCTCACGGCAACCACCCTAGGGTGTGCTAGGGGCGCCGGCCCTAGGTGGGATGAAGGGGAACCGGCCCTAATCCTATTAAGGGGCGCCGGCCCTAATGGGGAAGAGAGAAGAGAAGAGAATAAGAGAGAGAGGGAGCTTCCAATCTTTTGATAACTCAATTATCAATTAGGAATTAAAGGCTTGCCTTTGGTTCCTTATATAGTTGCTTCTCCCTTGCTAAGTCTCCTCTTTAACGGAATTTTACATAAGAAATCTATCCTATAAATTCTCTTATTAATTATTCCGTTTAAACCAAGTTTTATTATAACTAACTTTATAATAAAACAAATACCTTCTCTCCTTTTATTATGGAATAAATTTTATAAGAAATTTATAAACTTTCTTATTATGGAAAAATCAATTCATAATTGATTTTATAAAATTAAAATAAACCAATTCATGGATTATTTTAATTCCATAAAAGAATAAATTTCTATAAATTTATTTATATAAATTTTCTTTATACAAATTTATTTATCCATAATTTATAAAATAAATCGTGCTAGATCTATTTTATTAATTAAACCAAATAAAATGGTTTTCTCCCTATAATGTGGCCGGCCAAACCAAAGAGGGTGGGCACCCTCTTTGGTCGGCCACTTCAAGCCCCACCAATTGCGAATTAAACTCATTTAATTCGCCCAACAAGCCTTCAAAAGACTTAGCCAATTTTAGGTTTCCGTTGCGCCTCTGATTAACTCAGATTCTACTTATTTCTCTTGATTGGAAAATCCAATTTTCAACTCGTTTTAAATCCCTCGGATTACTCGTAGTGCGTGTGACTAAATAGGCTTTCGATTTATGTTGGCCGTCTATAATTAACCAATTATAGAACGGTCATGAGTGGCACCTAGTAGTACATCATGACCCCCAATTAATGGAAAGATCAACGGTTGACCTCAGAAGTAATTCTGAAACCCTTCAGCAGCTCTAATGAATCGTGCCCCATTCCCTTCACCACCTTATACCCACTTGGTTCAGGACATGGTCTGTTTGTGTCAGTCCCCACTAGACTGACTACGACACACCTTGCCCAAGTAGTGTCTTTCTCGTCCTTTGGATTTCTAGTTACTCTCATGTATTTAAGAGACTCGCACTCTAAACATGATATACTCTGGCAAGAGGTTTTGAGTAACAATCCGACGATAGGCCTGGGTATACATCTCCTCGCAAGGAGTGGTGAATCCTTTGTAAGCTGTTCAAACATCTTCGGGCACTTCGGCTTATACCCAATCATCCTGGGTCCACACCTCCTTGGAGATGCTTGCTTAAGATGTTAAAGTATAAGTCTCCATGACCAAGATGACTTGAACACCGCAAGTCAAAGGAACATCGCACTTAAGCTGCAGTAAGAACTTCATTGACATATCTACATGTAGATTCCCATATGAAGTCTTACAGCTAGTCACTCCAATGAACTAGTTCCCTTAACTAGCATCCATGTTTATCTCCGGACATCCCAATGTCACCAGCCAGTGAGAATCAGCTGATTAGAGAATAACCCATGCTAGTCTCAACAGAATTGATAGTGTCCGTTTTTATCAATTCATCGATTAGGGATAATTTCAATACTTCACAATTGCACATTTAGAGATAATCACTAGTTGTGATCCCATCATAAATTCTCTTATGCTGTGAATTGTATTGCAAACATTCAGTAGTTGAGTTTAAGATCTCAATCAAATACACAAACATGTATACTCAAATAGTGAATTATCATTTATTAGAATAAATGTTTACAATCATAAGGCGATTGCCTGAGGACACTTCACTCATATTACTAACAATTTGCGCTGAGGCGAGTCACTTAAGAGGTTAGACCGTCTTTGGGTGGAAGATGTTGAGGAAACTGTCAAGGAACGAAGATTCACTTCGTGATTATGAAGAGATACTCGTGAGACATAGCGTGCATCTATGTTATGAAGTTGGAACTCAGAGGTTTCTGAACCTTGAGTGGAGAACCTGAGAAATATTAGGTTATGAGAAGATGGTTAGTTGACTCATCTTACGCTATTCTAGTCTATGAGGTTTTATGACTCATAGACAGGTCGTATGCGTTAGATATTCTCGATAGCATGTCGAGACGCAGGACCCGCTGGAATACGGTGGAATGTGTGTTAGCAGCTGACACCGGCGGAATTTGACCGTAACTGATGTATGTTATAGAGGACGGTCTCCGAGGGGTAGACCGTTGGTTGTCAAGTGGGAGTGGTTACGAGTGGACCTCCAAACCAGTCCATGTGGTGGTTCATTGGCACCAGAGAGGACGAGAGTGGAGTTATCTCCTCGTCTCAGGGCTAGCGGTTCTAGCACGTAGACGTTAGGGTTTCCTATTGTCACAGGACCGTACTGATGACAGTGGTAGCCTTAGCTCTCGGACGTTTTCGTAATACGAGAATTTTCGGACGCATGTCCGAAGGAGGGTTCTAGCGTTTTCTAGGGTTTGAAAATTTTCTTACCTATTTACGGAGGAGCTTCCTTGATTGTCTCATGTATGAGGCAAGTGAGACTCACCGTTCTTGGTTTGTGTGTTGCAGGTAATACCGTAGATACAGAGACTTGAGGCGTTCTTATTGGTGAGCTGATATTGGGAAAGGTATCGCGGAGGTGGTGGTTAGATATTTGGTAGGTCAGTAGATGAAGGTTGAACCCTAGAGACTCGCTGGGTTATATTAGACGTTTCCAATCTAAGATTGGAAATGAGAATAGGTATTAAGGACTTGGTCGGGGATTTACTTAGGGCTCAGGGAGGGTGTGAAGTGAATTGGGTGATCGTTCCAATTTGCGCAGTTCCCTGGGTTTTGTTGGCTATGCCCGATGCTTGGTTGAGACTTCTCCAGCATTTCATCATCCCTTAAACGCCTGACCAGGAAAGGCGTGAAGTTTGTATAGACTGAAGCCGGCGAGACCAGCTTTCAGGAGCTGAAGCGGTGGCTTGTATCTATGCCAGTCCTAGTACTGCCTTCTGGAGAGAATGGTTTCACTTTGTATATTGATGCATCTCTCCTGCGACTAGGCGCGATACTCATGCAACATAGACAGGTGATTGCTTATGTTTCTCGGCGGCTGAAGGAGCACGAGAGGTACTACCCCGTTCATGATTTAGGGTTTGCTGCTAACATTTTCACGCTGAAGATCTGGAAGCATTATCTTTATGGGATCACTTTCGAGATCTTCACAGACCACATGAGCCTTTAGTATCTGTTCACTCAGTGAGAGCTGAATCTCCGACAGAGGAGGTGGATGGAGTTTCTGAAGGATTACGATTGCACTATTAGCTACCATCCTGGGAAAGTTAATGTAGTTGCCGACGCCCTCAGTCGGAAGTCGAGATGTTGTTTTGGCATGCCACAGAGTGATGGTCACAGATCTGATTCAGGGTTTCTCTGAGCTGGGGTTAGAGGAGCAGTCTCAGATAGAGAGAGGATTGCTAGTGACTTTGATGGGTCAGTCAGAGATTCGGTCGAGGATCAGAGAGGCTCAGGCTAGTGATTAGCGCATTCAGTTTCTGGACAGCCAGGCGATTTCAGGAGAGCAGTCGGATTTCACACGTGACGAAGAGGGTGTTCTGTACTTCCGAGGGAGGTTGTGTGTACTAGAGGCGCACCCTGTCCTGCAGGAGTTGCTGTAGGGGGCTCACCGATCACGTTTTGCTATTCATCCGGCTAGCACTCGTATATATCGTGAGTGGAGACGTTCCCTATTGGTGGAACGACAGGAAGAGGGACATCAAGAATTTGTTGATAGATGTCTCGTTTGTCAGCAGGTTAAGACGGAGCACCAGAGACCTGCTGGACTCCTCCATAGGATCCCCATTTCCGAGTGAAAGTGGGAGCATATCACCATGGATTTCGTGATGGGTTTGCCGAGAACTAGGAGCGGTCCTGATACAATTTGGGTAGTCGTGGACCGACTAACCAAATCTGCTCACTTCTTAGCTATTCGGAGGACAGATTCCCTGGATAGATTGGCTGAGATATATTGCTGGGAGATAGTCATATTGCACGAAGTTCCTTTGAGTATTATCTAGGATAGGGATCCGCGTTTTACATCTCGTTTCTGGCAGAGTTTGTAGAGGGCTATGGGTACAGAGCTCCGGTTCAGCATAGCTTTTCATCCCCAGACGGACGGTCAGTCCGAGCGTACTATCCAGACTTTGGAGGACTTATTGCGCTCATGTGTGATGGACTTTGGGGGCAGTTGGGAGGACCATTTGCACTTGGTGGAGTTCGCCTACAACAACAGCTTTCATTCGGCGATACAGATGACACCGTTTGAGGCGTTGTATGGTAGGGCGTGCAGGACACCCACCCTTTGGGATGAGGTCGGAGAGACTCAGCTGCTCGGACCCCAGAGAGTTCAGCACGAGGCAGAGTTAGTACGGACTATCAGACAGAGATTATCAGCAGCACAGGATCGTCAGAAGAGTTATGCTGACCGGAGACGCCGACCCTTAGAGATTGTTGTGGGGGATCATGTTTTTCTGCGAATTTCACCACGAAGGGGGTGAAACATTTTGGCCTCAGAGGTAAGCTAGCTCCACGGTATATAGGCCCATTTCAGATTTTGGAGAGGATTGGGGTTGTAGCTTATCGCCTAGCACTTCCACCGTCCTTGACTGACATCCACGACATGTTCCATGTATTTATGTTGAGGGATTATGTGCCAGATCCTACACACATCTTATCCGAGGTGTCTGTTCCGCTCTAGCCTAACGCTACTTATGAGGAGGTACCTGTACGGATCTTGGGATTCCGGGAGCGTCAGCTATTGAACAAGACGATCCGGTTGGTCAGACTTGGATGGCAGCACTTCTCGGATGTAGATGCGACTTGGGAGCTCGAGGACACTATCCGAGCTCGATATCCCCATTTCTTTGACTGAGATACTACTGTCATTCATTGCAGTATTCATAATTCATGCATACTGTGGTTAGCATTGACTATGAGTAATAACGGAATTTGGGGATGGAATTTGGGAACCAAATTCTTATTAGTGGGGGAGAATGTTAAATACTGGAAATTTAGGGATCAGAATGCAAAGTTCCTAAACTTAAGGGCCTATGTCGAATAGGCCAAAACCAGAGGGGCAAATTGCAAAAAGGCCAGCCATAAATAAATTTCCTTTTTCTTCCCCAAAGTTTCGGCCGAATCCCTAAATCCCCAATTCCTTTTCTTTCTGCCCAAATCGCACGAGCCCCTTCCTCTTCCTCTTCTTCTTCGCCCGACCCGAGATCGCCCTTTCCGCTTCGTCTTCTCCACGCCCAATCCAATCCTCGACTGACGCCACTCCCCGATCTCATGGCGCGACTGAGAACCGAAGCCACCGCTTCTTCATCTCCTCCTCCTCTGCCTCTCCACTGATCGGTGTCGCCTGTTCTATGGCACGGTGGTGATCTAGGGCGCGGCGGGTTTAGGCGATCCGAGAAGGCAGAGGCGTTCCAGCAATATCCAAGAATTTGGGGCTTGGAGCGGAACTTAGCTCAGATCTGGAGCTTTATGTGGTTGATGATTTCAGGGCTTATTCTTCACAGATCTTGGTTGGAATTTGGGGCCGATAATCAAGGTAATGCTTTGTTGGTGATGATCAGATTAGGGTTTTGCTGCGTTCTGTGATTTCTAGTGGTTTCCGAGAGTTTCGGATGTTGTTTCTGTTGGTTTTTCGATCTGTAAAGGGATCTGTTGTTGGGTTTGTATAGGATTTGGTTTCGATGTTGGAAATCTAGCATATGTTATTATTTGGCTTTATACACTGGTTTGTTCTTGTTCGGATCTCAACCTTGGTTTAGAGTTTAGAATAAAAATTGGATTGATCTTACTCCTTCCTTAGCCGCAAGCTTGTTTTAAGCGTGGGCATGATTTGTGAGTGGTTGGTTCTTTCGATCTGTGTTGGAACTGTTGATTTTTTGTCTACTGCCATGAGGTGTTCTTGGAGTGGGTTTGGTTGAATTCGATTCTTGTTTGAAATTGTTCTTCGATCGGTTAAGTCTGATCTTGGTGTTCTACCGTGTGTTTGATTCTCAGGTTAGGTGTTGCGATTGGGTGTTTGGATGAAGGAAATGTTAATCATCTTTAGTTTATGTTTTTCCTCTTGTTTTAGATCGATTGAGTATTATGGCTATGTTTGTGATTTGCTGTTCTTGAAGCTGTGTCATGGAACCTTTGATTGGAGATTGCTGTGAGCCCTGTTCTTGATTTGTTTGGGAATGTTGATCTGGGTTATGCCGTGAGGTTCTTAGGTGGTTTCCTTTTGATCCTATGTCTTGTACAGATTGGTACAGGCATGAGTTGGGTGTCAATTTGAGAATTGGGATTAAACAAAGAGTAATCATTTAGTTAGGAATAAGTAAATGAATACTCTAATTAGGATGATACCAATTGAGTTCGGTATCTAGATTAGATTGCTATCACAGCTAAGACATTTTTATTTATGCAGGACATTGATTGGTTTTGGATAGCAGGACGTGAAGCTTCTGTTCCGATTCGGACTATATGCTGGAGGCGGGTATCTCTGACTCTTCTTTTAGAATTGTCACAGATATATATATATTTGATATGCTTGTGTAGCAATAGAGTAATAGAATGGTGGCATGACTATTATATTTGTTTTGTCGATGCTGGTTGTGCCACAACTGATATGTGATACCTATACCTGTAGGATTTAGGATATGGTGCATATTCCACGATCCTTGCATATCATGTTGATATAGGTGGATTAGATAGTGGATGTTATTTGACTGTTGTTATGCATCATACTGCACTGTGCATCACTGTCGAGCAGGGGCCCCTTTTGGGTGAGCTAGGTCGACAGTCATACTGACCTACCCATACGGCCACTCACGGGTTAGTGGTTGACGAAGTATGGGTAGAGTGTTCTGTGCTGCTCCGCTCATGCACTCATGGGGTAGTGAATCGGAGCGTGGTAGCAGGCAGATGCCCCTCCTTGAGTAGTCCATATACAAGGAGATGAGAGGGCGAAATCTCTCCCCCATTTATATACATGGGGTAGGAGTAACACTCAGACAGAGATGTCCTCCACAGATGGCCTTAGGCTGATGGATTACCTCGCTAGGATAGGCCATGGAGTAGGGGTGTTACACCGGCAGCATCCCGTCTACTCGATCGCACAGGAGTAGTGATGGCAAAGTATGGACGGCAGTCACAGCCCTACGTCGGAGGGTGGCCTCCGTTCAGCTTCCTCCCGTACATAGGTGACGATGTCTGACCGACGGCAGGGGTGACCATGTCATTGCATCTTGTTTATTCGCTTATTTTGTCCTTACTTGTGCTTGATTTCACTTGATGCTTCATATGATTGACATGTACTTACAGGAGACCCGCATGTCTGGTCTTGGCGACTTTGCTATGTTGGTATGGTAGTTCTTATTGTCCTTATGCAGTTGTTCTGATTACTGCCCATACCTGTTTATTTCGGTAGTCTATTACCCTGTTGCTATTTTAGAATACCTTGTATATATATGAAGAGATATTCGCTGAGTTCTATGACTCATCCCGCAGCTCCTTATTTTTTTTCAGGATGATTGACTGGAGCGTGCCCGACAGCCTGTCCCAGTTCACGTATTTGTCGAGATGTCTTCGGATTTTTCGTCTATTTCTGTTGGTAGTACTTTCTATGTTTTTCTTCCGCTGGAGTGTTGGTGTTGGGTTTTAGTCATACTATACGGCAGTATAGTTGTACTTTTGTGAGACCTTTATGCCTTGTGTTTTTGTCGTAAGTCGAACCGGTCCGCAGTCAGGTATGGTTACCCAGTTTTATTTCATATTCTGTCTTGATCTGGGACCTGAAGTCATTTAAACTGCGTGGACGTGATTTATGATGATGTATGTATGTGTAAGTTGTCCGCCCGACAGGGGAGGTGCTATCCGATTTTCTATTGGACCAGCTGCTCCTGGGGTCTCGGGGCGTGACACATGTAGTCTCTCCCCTCCTTAGAAGAGGGACATTAAGTCTTCGAAAGACTTACACCATGTGACATTGGCAGAAATCCCTTCTTGGAATTCTGCATGGCAAAACGATTAAGCACTTTATCAATATATGTACTCTTACTTAAGCCAAACAATCTTTTAGATCTATCTCTCTAGATCTTGATGCCAAGGATATATGCTACTTTACCTAAGTCTTTCATTGAGAAACAATTCCCTAGCCACGTCTTCATAGACTGTAGAGAAGGAATATTAGTTTCAATGAGGAGTATGTCATCCACATACAAGATCTGGAAGATAACTGTGCTCCCACTAACCCTTTTGTAGACACAGGGTTCATCTTCATTCTTGATGAAACCAAACGCTTTGATTGCATCATCGAATCGAAGATTCTAACTTTGAAAAGCTTGCTTTAGGCCATAAATGGACCTTTGCAACTTACATACCTTTCCAGCATGCTCTGGATCTACAAAACCCTCAGGTTGTAGAATCTGGGCTCTAGCCATTTCGGACTTCATGGCCTCTAGCCATTTTTTAGAATCTGGGCTCATCACAGCTTCTTGATAGGATGTTGGCTCGTTCAACTCAACAAGCATAACGTCATCATGGTCAGATAAGAGAAATGAGTATCTCATAGGCTGACGACGTATCCTATCAGATCTGCGAAGAGATTGGTCTACTTGAACAGGTTCTTGCTCCATAACATTTTGTGCAACAATCTCATGATCCACAACACTTTGTGGTGTCTATTCAATGTCCACCAAGGCCTCAGTACTATCTTCATCTTAAACTCTCATTCGAGAAAAATGACATTTCTAACGACAAACACTTCAATATCCCTTCGTTTCCTTGGGATATCCTACAAAATAACACTTATCATATTTGGGTCCAAGTTTATCTGAGACTTGACATCGAACGTAAGCCTAGAAACCCTAAATCCTCATAAAAGACCTCGTGGGACTCTTCCCAGTCCATATCGTATATGGTGTCTTTATGACGACCTTTGATGGAGCTCGGTTAAGTGTGGAAAGAGTCGTCTCTAGAGCGAATCCCCAAAAGAAAGTAGGAAGATCTGTCTGACTAATCATCAATCGTACCATATCTAATAGAATATGATTTCTCCGCTCGGACACACCATTCCATTGTGGTGTTCCAGGTGGAGTGAGTTGGGATATGATCCCACACTCTGCTAGATAGTTACGAAACTCTTGGCTAAGGTATTCACCACCTCAATTTGATCGAAGCATCTTATACTCTTGCCAAATTGGTTTTGTACTTCACTCTTGAATTCTTTGAACTTTTCAAAGGATTCTGACTTGTGTTTCATGAGATACACATAGCCGTATCTGTTGGTGCCGGAAGCACCAAAGTCAAACCTTTGTTTTGATAATGGCAAAGAGTTCAGAAGTTAAGATTTGGTTGTGATCTAACAAGCTGATTAAGTGTGCAGGAAAGTCCTAGGTACACTAGGCATTAAGTTCTGGTCGCAGCTGGGCAACTAAGTCATGACCTAAAGTTGGGCAATAAGACCTAGTGAGTGAAGCTGGGCACCAAAGACCTGGTGAGTGAAGCTGGGCAAAAGTCCAACTGGAGGAGCCGGTTGGCAAAAAGGTACATTCTCTTGAGAGGAGTAGGTGAGGACGCGTTCCCCGTAGGAGGGAACATTAGGCGTCAGTTCGACCTAGGGTTCCATTTGGGAAACCCAAAGTCAAAACCAAGACAGCTTAGGCTATAAATAATGTCTAACATATTTGCTTTTTGTATTTTGGAACTAACCCTGGTTGCAGGAAACGAACGGACAGTATTTCTGCAGCTCAGGCGCCTCATTAGAAGGAGGCGCCTCACTGGGCTAGGCGCCTATAAGTTTACAGGCGCCCCAGTGCAAGGCCAAACCGAGACCACCGAAGCAAACTGCCACGAAAGCCATTGGACCTAGTCGAGCTAGGCGCCTACGTCCATACAGGCGCCCTAGATAGCTCAGGCGCCTCAATGAAGGGGATAAGCGCTGACCGAGCCTGCGGATTGGAGTTCGCACAGAAGAGGCCACGTGTAGGCGCCCAGGAGTCGACTATAAAAGGGGGTTCACTCCCAAGGCTTGAGAACAACTCGCTCATTACGCTTTTAACACTTTCTTTCAAGCACTACACCACGACAAGCTTCGTACTCGCGATTCAAGCGCCGACGATGACCCACTGCTCCGAACTTCCATCCACTCCGATCGTCGGTAAAATTTAATTTAGTAAAGTATTGTAATCTCTTTTTCAATTCTATATTTTGTACTCCAAACTTGTAAACACTCTTTCGAATATAGAATTGCCCATCGTAAACGGTTAAGGACCGTGAGCCTTGGAGTAGGAGTCGACTGCGACTTCGAACCAAGTAAAAAGAAAAATTTTTAGCTATTGATTTTGTGTTTTTCACTGCGTATTTATCTCTAATTATCTGAAAAATTTCTATCGATATTCACCCCCCCTCTATCGATTTACTCCGATCCAACAGTATCTACTGACATCATCAGTAAAAGTGATGAAGTACTAATAGCCTCCTCTAGCTGCGACATTGAATGGGCCACATACATCAGTATGTTTGAGTCCTAACAAGTCTGTCACTCTTCGCCATGTCCACTAAATGGAGTCTTGGTTATCTTGCCTAGAAGATAAGATTCACATATCTCATATGATTCAAAATCAAATGAGTTCGGTAATCCATCCTTATGGAGTTGGGATATGCGACTCTCATTTATATGACCTAAGCAACAATGCCAAAGATACGTTTGGTTCAAATCATTTAGTTTGAATCATTTGGTATTTATGTTATAGATTGGGTTCTCTAAGTCTAGAACATAGAGTCCATTCATAAGTGATACAGTATAATAGAACAAGTGAATTAACATTATAGAACAACATTTGTCCTTTATGATAAATGAAAAGACTTTCTTGTCCAAACAAGATACATAAATTATATTCTTAGTTAGTGCAGGTACATAAAAGCACTCCTCTAGTTCAAAGATAAGCCAGTAAGCAAAGACAAGGAATATGTTCCTATAGCTATAGCAGCAACTCTTGCGTCATTGCCTACTCTTAGGTCCACTTCGCCCTTTGTGATCGATCTAGCTCTTCGAAGTGATGGATCGACTGGCGTCCGCTAGAGGGGGGGTGAATAGCACTTTGTCGTTTTCTCTACAAAATTGTTAGCACAGCAGAAATGCAAATAAAAATAAACTAATAGTAAAGAACAATGCTAACAAACCAGGTTTACTTGGTATCCACCCCGGACGGGTGACTAATCCAAGAATCCGTCGGTGGATCAATCCCCGGATAACCTCCGGCTAGCCCTCGTTGCTCCTTGTGGGTGGAGAAACCTCACCACAATCACTTTGACAAGATTTGGGCACAAAAGACTACTAACTCTCTTTACCCAAGCGAGTTTCGTCAAGAGATAGTAGTCTGAAATGAGCCCCTTTAAATAGGGCTCGAATCTGAAACAGCCGCTACCAGTCGACTGCCAAAATGGCAGTCACCTGATTCCACTCAGATTCGACCGTTACCGTACAACGTTCGAATCTGCCAGCCTGTTTCAGCCTATACCAGTCGACTGCCAGCGAGCCAGTCGACTGGTATACACAACCTAGGGTTTCATTCCCGAGTACAAATCTCTCCGCACTCAAACCCTCCCGGCTTAACCCCTGAGTACAACCACTCATACTCAGACCCTCACAGCCCAGTTGACTCTTTACCAGCAGTTTTGACTGTTGCCTTCACGCCCTCTTTATCTTTGGCCCTCGTCCGTCGGATGCGCACACAAGCCTCCAGCTTGCCTCCATGACACCCTTCACGTACGCCTCAAAGTCCGCGTCTCTCGGCTCATCATCCCTGCTATCCAATTGTCTCTCGGATGCGCACGCAAGCCTCCAGCTTGCTTTCATGCCATCCTTCACCCGAAAACATCAACCAAGTCCATGTGTACCTATACACCTGCACACTCACGTACACATATTAGAACAACAACAAACCCTAACTCAACCATATTGCCTACACATCAAAATATCATGATCCTCCAGATCATCTCAGGGTCGATTGCCCCAACAATCTCCTCCTTTTTGATGTGTGGCAATATGTTAAGTTAGGTAAACATAGCAGCAATTAGAAATAAACAATAGCAATATCAATTGAAAAACAAAGCATATCAACCAAGAGGCAACCTCCCCCTTAACCTATGCTTTCTTCCATTTTTCAATTCTTAATGCCAATGCCAAGTTAAGTTTTCCCAACTTAACTCTAAAGTTTCACAACCCAAACCAAGTTAAGTTTCAACCTAAACCTAACTTAACACTCGAGTTCTCCCCCTTTGACACCATCAAAAAGATTGCCCCAAGCAACCCTACCCCTGGTGCCAAATAAGAACCAACCAGATTTCTGGAAAAAAAACCTTCAGAAATCACAAAATAACAATTTGTCCACTCTCCCAGTCGACTGGGATCCTACCAGTCGACTGATACGCTGTTGGCAGAATTTCCAACCGAAATTTAGAAATGCTTAAAAAATTATAGAAAATCCAGAAAAATATGAAATTTTGCAAATGCGCTTGTTAAGGTATTACCTACCTTAGAAAAATATTGGTTCATGAAGAACATCAACCGTGCTTGACTTTTGGTATAAATCCTAAAATCCTTAAAAAATGTCAACTTCGTATCCAATCATGATTTCCTATATTTGCCAACTTCATTCACCTCCATTTGACATATAGAATGATTCTCAAACTCCCCTTTTCATAAAGATATTTCCATTTTGACAAAAACTCTCCCTTTTTTTTAAGTCTAGATGATCACACAAATAAGATTTTCCCATGCCCTTTTCTATAGATGTTTCATTATCCAACTTTGCAACCAATATATAGTAAGCGATACAACCAATATAGACCATTTCAAGAACATATATGGAAAGAGCATAATTTAAAAACATAGGTTAAACACTTAACGAACTATCAAGCAACATTCAAAGCATCATTAAGTTATGATAAAATTTTCAATGGCATAAAAGAGAGTGTATCATACATGGAACCATGAAAGCAGTCATGAAAAAACATCTAAAAGAGTAGCTAGGGCCAAAGCCCTGAAGTCATCCACATAGTTACAATCATCAGAATGGAAAGTGTTTGAGAGAAATAAAAATACATCAGATAATAGTAATGCTCTCAACACTGAACAACTCCCAAGAACTGCATCATCTGGTCAGAACATATGATCGTCACCGCCTGGAGGTGGAGGAGGAGGAGGACCCTGAAAAGTGAGATGCCACTGTCGCATCATCTCATACATGTCATCCTGGTGCTGGGTAATCCTATCAACTGCCGCCTCCATCCTCTGCTCAGTCTGTCGTACTTTGTGAATATCCTCACGGATGACATGAGCATCCTCCTGAAGCCTGTGGACATCGGATCGAAGCTGGGTGAACTCTGCACATGTAACCATCTCGCCAGGCTCCTCATCTGAACTCGGTGACTCTGGATGCTCCCTCCAGACAAATGTCCCCTGCCTACTCTCAATACCTGTCAAGGATAATTAGTGTGTGCCAATCTGATCATAGTCCTTGGACAGGTGTCTGACCTGACCATTGGTGACACGAATACCAAACCTCAACTGGAAGAACTCAGTCAATACATGACAGAAAGGTATATAGATTTTCCCATTAACACTTTGGGAAAAGTGGCAAATGGAAGTAAATGCATGAAGAGACACATCTATGTCCAACCTCCGCTCAAGAGCATACATCATCACTAGGTGAGGCAATCGAATCCTTGCCCTCCACTTAGTAACAATGGGTAGGAGACACTCTATAATAATATTGTATATAACGTGACTAAATGGACTCATGGGTTTAGCATCAAAGGTACGCACAGATTCATGCCTATGTCTTCTAAAATAGTGCAAATGAATCTGATCAATGGTCACGTCTGAAAACTCAAGCAGCTCAACAACATTTGAAAAATAGGTATTAACATTGTTTGAAGTCCGACACTCTGAGAAACTGGCCAGAATCATGGCAGTGAAGGGAATGGTAACACCGGCCACTCTAGATTCATAAAGACTATTTTCTGAATCAATACAGGTTAAGTTGGCATAGAACTCCTTGCATAAATCAATATTAACATCATGATGACAGTATACCAGTTGTTCAATGACAAAATAAGTGACCATCTCAATGATCTGAGGTGCTTTTTCTAGAAAATAGGCTTTGTTTAAGTACCGACAATGCATTGGGACAAACTCATTCTCTTCAAATCTCTTTTTACACTCTAACCTCCTAAACCTGGACTCTTCTGGGGCTTGTGGACCTGGACGTGATGAACCTTCACCCCTAGATCTCTTATACACAACCCTAGAGTACCCAATGCATGCATATCAATACCAACCCCCTGAAAAGAAAAATAACCAAGAAAACATGCACAAAATGCACATTAGTTCCAAAATAAGGTCTTAAATGAAGAACTAGACTTAAAACATTATACCTTTTCTCCATTCTTTTCATGATGTTGATTTTTGAAGGATTGACTTGAAGAGGAGAGTTTTAACAAACCCTAGGGGTAGATCGAGGTTAGAGGAGGACTTAGAGAGGGATTTTAGGGCTTAGTGGAGCTTAAGGACGAGGGAGGAGCTCGGGAGAGAAGAAAATCGCCGGGTGGATCACCAAAACCTTAGGGTTTGGCTCCCCTGGCGCGCCAGTTTCCTTTTATAAAACCGTGTCCCAGTCGACTGGCAGGAGGCCAGTTGACTGGGAAAACTTACAGAATCTATTTACATTCAAAACCAGTCGACTGCCATTTTGCCAGGTGACTGGTATCTGAAACTTAGTTTTTCAGCCCGAAATTTAGTAATGCACTATTAATTCCATAAATTCCCAAAAAATCTGAAATCTCGTGGTGAGATTTGTGAATCCTATATCTACCTGGGAAAACTATGTTGGGTTCTTCCGGCATAAAAACATAAAACCGCAGCAGAAACAAGAACCCTCGAGTGATCCATGCGAAAGAAAAACTCATACAAAGTTGATCTACATCTACTTCTAAAGAAGATATACCTTTGGAGCGTGCCCTTTGCTTATCCCGCTCGTCCAAGGTGCGCTGGATCTTTTGCACGTTCAAGTGTCCGTGCCTCTATTCGTATCCACACGGATATAATCTCTCAACTTCGGGAGAACTACCTTAGTTGTGCTAGCAACTTGAGGTAGCTCGTAGAACACCAAGAACCCTACAGTAGGGTTTCGGCCAAAGGAGGAAGATGAGGGAGGGAAGAAGAAAGTGAAGAAGGAAGGAAGAAGAAGAAGACCTCATCCAAAGTCATAAGGCCCTCTTTTATACTCATCCCATGAATATGATGAGGTTTGTGTCTCTTTGGCTTCCTTCATTAATACCAATAAAGAGCACATCTTTTCATATGGCTCTTTATCATTTCCCATGCAAGAAAAGAATCTTTTCTTTTCCCTTCATTAAACACTTTAATGAATTTCCCTTTAATCCCGACCGGGCCTCTCGGGCTTCCGACCGGTCTCCCGACCAAGTCTGCTGAGTGCCGAGCTCCCGACCCAGTCTGCCGAGCTCCGACCTAGTCTGCCGAGCTCCGACTTAGTCTGGCGAGTGCCGACCCAGTCTAACGAGTGCCGACCCAGTCTGCCCAGCGGATCTCCTGATCAGACTTCCCGAGTTCCAACTCGGGCTCGGACTTCCTGAGTTCCCAACTCGGGCTCGGACTTCCCGAGCTCCCAACTCGGGCTCGGACTTCCTGAGTTCCCAACTCGGGCTCGGACTTCCCGAGTTCCCAACTCGGGCTCGGACTTCCCGAGTTCCCAACTCGGGCTCGGACTTCCCGAGTTCCCAACTCGGGCTCCCACTCAGATTTCTCGAAGCATCATGTCCTTAGTGTGTGACCCAATAGGCTCTTGCGACGTTGGCAATGCACCTAAATACTTTAGACACATAAACAATGAGCGGCATCTAGCAATGCATCATTGCTACCCAAGTAATAAGAAAAGTCAAGATCCGACTAAACCTCTGTGACTATGGTAATGTATGACCTTGTCCTTCTATCCTTGATATCTAGATTGACCAATGAGACATAGACCATGTCATCCTCAATCAATCTTGTGTTTCTTTATCCCCGAGTAGACTCACTTAAACTAATGAGCTCAATATCTCATATTGACTCATTTGAGCATGATCATGCGTTTTAGTAGTCCTACTCGATCAAGGGGCCCACAGATATCACTCCCGTCATATGGGAGGGATAGATCTCATCTACATCACTCACATCCCTCCGCATAATTCATTACATACCCAGTGATGACCTTTATAGTCCACCCTGTTACGGGTGACAATTGACGATACTAAAGTACATAACTCCTTATATAGGGAACCGTAGTGACTTCAGGTCTAAGGACTATTCATACCAATAGTCACATGAGAAAGTTTATGACACTCATATGACAATCTACGAAGCTTTCTCATAGTGGGTCAATTCAGTACACATTCTCTAATGTATACCCATGTGTCAATTTGATATCACATATCCATGACTTGTGAGCTCAAGTTATCAATTGACCTACATGCTAGTCTCCATATATTAATATTGTCCTTGAATATTAATACTTGACTAGGAATGGTTTAGAGTAGTGTTATCTACATTATCTCACTATCGATTCAACCAATCGATATAATGTAGATAAGAACCTACTACCCAAGAACATTATTATACTTAGTTATTTGGCACAAATACAAAGTAAGTATAATAACCATGCCTTTATTAATGATAAAATATGATACAAAATGTCCCTAGTCAATCATCACATAATTGGCTCTAGGGCTCCTACTAACAAAATATAATTTCAGACAAAACTATCCCGAATCCCAAAACTGATACAAACTTCAACTTTTTCTAAATTGTATCATGAAACTTTTCCCAAAAGTTCTAATTTCGACCTCACCTTGATGCTTCTTCCCAAACTCATTCATAATCCATTCAGAGCATCAAGTTATATAGTTTTAGACATTAAAACCAATTTCTCTCAATTAAAATCCTAATTTCTTCCTTTTTCACCATAATTCTCCCTTTACTGTGCCAATTCTCCATGAGTTAGGCTAACCTTAGCCTTTCAAACCCATTGGCACACTTTATAGCCCATTTAATCTCCTAAAAGGAAACCACCTGAGATCCATTGACCATGGATCTTATTTTGGCTTCTAGAACTCTCCCTTGAGCTCCTAGCCCTAGTTACCTCCCTAGGAGGCTCATCTACAAAGGCAAGCTCACACCGGTGCTTCTCCGATGCTTCTTGACCTTCTACTCTCACTCTCTTAACCTTATAGACCTTTTGCTTGGTCAATTCCTTTTCTTTTTCTTTAAATGGCATTTCATTGCCATTTTTGACTTTCTCTCTACCATAGTTATAGGGCACCCTTGAATATTACATTTTACTCACACTTGCCCTCTTAGGGTGATATCCTAAATCCGGTCTACCATTCCTAAAAGATTGATCTTATTGCATCATGCTTGTCCCCTTTGACCCTCTAATGATTCTATCTAAGTTTTTCTCTAACTTATCAAGTTTTGCTCTCAAGGCTTGATTTTCCTTTTCCAATTTCCTAACCTTAGAATCATTAGACCTAATTTGATTATTTTTAGGTTTACCAATTTCTCTAGGCATATTTCTCCCTTCCCTAGGGTTTATGCCTTGGTCCTTAGTCCTAAAATTCCTAGGTTTATCATGAAACATAGAATTTTGAATATTTTGGCATGCAAAACTGTTTTTGGTTCTATCATGATATTTGAAACCAAAATTACATCTAGGCAAACAATCATTTATATTCCTAGCATTCATGGAAGAGTTTTGAACATAAGTGAAATTTGGGATTACCTCCCTTACCCTTGTAGCTCCCCCTTGATGTGAGCTCCTCTTTTTCTCTTTCTCCCATTTCCTTAGATGCTCCATCTTTTTCAACTCTCCTTTCCTTGGACATTTTGTATGGTAATGCCCTAGTTCCCGCATGTAAAGCATCGAATATTCCTTCTCTTCTCATTTTTAGCCTTCTCATTCCTACACCCCATGTTAGAATTTAAATAAATGGAATTGGGTTTAGGAATTACCTCCTTTTTACCTAGTGGGCACTTATCCTTGTAGTGCCCCCTTTTGTTGCACCCAAAACATATAATATGCTCCTTCGATTTAGCTTTGGTGGAGGTGGAAGTCTTTTCTTGCTCTTGTGGGGATGAAGATCTCTCCCCCTCAACCCTTGATGTTGATACTTCTTTTCTTTCGGATGAGGTGGATGCTTCTTCACTCAAAGAAATGATCAATTCTTCTTCTTCTTGGACCCTTGAGCTTATTTCTTCGAGTTCTTCTACTAGTTGAACTTGTGTAGGGTTTTTGTGAAGTTCTTCTAGTTTGCTCCATAACTCATACGCACTTTTATATTCTCCTACACAACTCAACACGTTTTTAGGCAATATATTTATTACCTTTTCGTTTGCACTAGATTGCTCTCGTTGTTCATCTGTCCAATGTCTAGGATTAAGCCTCTTCCCGTGCTTGTCTCTCTGAATTTCAAAGGGGTCTTCAATGGTCATTTGTTGGGACCGGGTGCATGCCGACGCGGACATGTATTGTAATTGTTACATAATTACATACAGCGGAAACAAAAGCATGAATAATTTTCTAAATTATTCTAACACATATCCTAAGCATGCAATGTGTTCACATAATCGTAATATAAAATTTTTGCAGAAAAGGAGATTACTCTACGAATTACCTTGCGTAACTTGGAAGAAGGGATGAGATCCAACTGTTAGCGTCCCTTGAAAGCTCCGCCTCTATTCGTATCCACGCTGAGTATCATCGGGATGACTACGTTAAGCCACGAGTTTCGTGTTCACGAGAACTACTAGATTCTCCGTGAACACGACGAAAATCGAGAGAGTAATCAAATCGAAAGACTCACCACCAAGGTTGGCCGAAGAGGAAGATCGTCGCAAGGAAGAACTTCGTCGCCTTGATGCTTCTCCTTGTGCTCACGGCAAGAAGAAAGAAGGAAGGCCTATGGCCGGCCAAGAGAGAGGGAGAGAAGAAGAGGAGAGAGCCCAAGCAATTCTTGGATAGATCATCTTCCATGGCACCCCTTGGGTCCATTATATAGGGAGAGGTTTCTTAATTCCCAAGCAAACCTCTCCTTGATTATGGAATAATTTTTCAATCAATCCATAATCAAGGCTCTCATGATCAAACTTCGTTTTCTTGATTATGGAATAATTTCTCAATCAATCCATAATCAAGGCTCTCTTTCTTTTGGCATGATTATATAAAATTTATAAAACAACCAACCATTGGTTCATTATATAAAATTTTATAAAACAAACCAACCATTGGTTCATTATATAAATTTTATTAAACAAACCAACTCATAGTTCATTATATAAAAATTTATATAAAATTTATATAACCTTTTATAAAATAAACCAACCTTTGGTCTATTTTATAAAAAAAACCAAAATAGCCTTATCCACTTATGGTGGTGGTCGGCCATGACAAGAAGAGAGGAGGCCCCCCTCCTTGGCCGGCCCATCTAACCCCAATTGGATCAAAACTTATTTAATTCACCCATTAAGTCTTTAAAAGACATAGCCATTCTATGCTTCCGATGCGTCTGAAATAAATTCAGTTTTGACTATTGTTTGGACTTACCAAAAATAGTCTATCTCGATTAGAGAATCTAATTCTCAACTCGTTCTAAATCCTTCAAATTACTCGTTATACGTGTGACCAAATAGGCTTTCAATTTATGTTGGTCGTTCATAATTAACTAATTAATTATAGAACGATCATGAGTGGCACCTAGTAGTACATCATGATCCCCAATTAATTGAAAGATTAACGGTTGACCTCAGAAATGATTCTGAAACCCTTCAGCAGCTATAATGAATTGTGCCCCATTCCCTTCACCATCTTATACCCACTTGGTTCAGGACATGGTCTATGTGTGTCAGTCCCCACTAGGCTGACTACGTCACACCTAGCCCAAGTAACGTTTCTTCGTCCTATGGATTCTAATTACTCTCATGTATTTAAGAGATTCATACTCTGAAAATGTCATGCTCTGGCCAGAGGCTTCGAGTAACAATCCGACGATAGGCCTCAGGTATACATCTCCTCGCAAGGAGTGGTGAATCCTTTGTCGGCTGTTCAAACATCTTCGGGCACTTCGGCTTATACCCAATCATCCTGGGTCCACACCTCCTTGGAGATGCTTACTTAAGATGTCAAAGTATAAGTCTCTATGACCAAGATGACTTGAACACCGCAAGTCAAAGGAACATCGCACTTAAGCTGCAGTAAGAACTTCACTAACATATCTATATGTAGACTACCATATGAAGTTTTACAGCCAGTCACTCCAATGAACTAGTTCTCTTAACTAGCATTCATGTTTATCTCCGGACATCTCAATGTCACCAGCCAGTGAGAATCAGCTGATTAGATAATAACCCATGCTAGTCTCAACAGAATTGATAGTGTCCGTATTTATCAATTCATCGACTAGGGACAATTTCAATACTTCACAATTGCACATGTAGAGATAATCACTAGTTGTGAATTCATAACAAATTCTCTCATGCTGTGAATTGTATTGCGGACATTCAGTAAATGAGCTTAAGATCTTAATCAAATAATCATGTATACTCAAATAGTGAATATACATTTATTAAAATAAATGATTACAATCATAAGACGATTGCCTTAGGACACTTCTCTCATATCACTAACAAACTCCCACATGGCCTAATGCCAATCACTATGGTACCCAATACCACACGCTCTAACATGACCCTCAAACTTAGTTTGAGGCAAGACCTTAGTTAAAGGATCCGCTAAATTCCTTTCAGTGGGAATTTTCTAAATTTGTATATCATTCCTACTTATAATCTCTCTGATCAGATGATAGCGGCGAAGCACATGTTTGGATCGCTGATGAGACCTTGGTTCCTTTGCTTGTGCAATAGCTCTATTGTTGTCGTAGTAAACCGGTATTGCTTCATCAATGGTTGGAACCACACCAAGTTCTGAGATAAACTTCTTGATCAAGACTGCTTCCTTTGCTGCTTCCGAAGCTGCAATATATTCCGCTTCCATGGTAGAAACTGCTACGGTGTCTTGCTTGGAACTTTTCCAGCTTACTGCGCCTCCATTCAAAATAAATATGTATCTGGACTGAGATTTGGAGTCATCCTTATCTGTCTGGAAACTGGCATCTGTATATCCACGTATTATCATATCACCTTCTCCATATATTAGGAACACATCCTTAGTTCTTCTTAAGTACTTGAGGATTGTCTTGACAGCCGCCCAATGATCCATTCCTGGATCACACTGGTATCTGCTTGTGATGCTCAGAGCATATGATACATCGGGCCTAGTACATAACATAGCATACATGATAGATCCTATCGCGGATGCATAAGGAATCTTATTCATGCAAATCCTCTCGTCTTCTGTGCGCGGACACATAGACTTTGAAAGGTTGATCCCATGCCTGATGGGAAGGTAACCTTTCTTGGATTCCGACATGCTAAACCTTTCTAGCACTCGGTCTATATATGTAGACTGCGAAAGACCAAGCAACCGTTTTGATCTATCTCTATAGATTATAATCCCAAGGATATAGGTTGCTTCTCCCAGGTCTTTCATGGAGAAAGTTTTGGACAACCAAATTTTAACTGACTGTAAGACTGATATATCGTTTCCTATAAGTAAAATGTCATCGACATATAACACTAGGAATACGACTGCACTCCCACTAACCTTCTTGTATACACAAGGTTCGTCAGGATTTTGTGAGAAATCAAACTCTTTGATTGTCTCATCAAAACAGATGTTCCAGCTCCTGGATGCTTGCTTTAGTCCATATATGGATCTCGAAGCTTGCATACTTTGGTTTTATTAACCGATGTGAAACCTTCAGGTTGTATCATGTATACATCCTCAAGCAGGTTTCCATTAAGGAAAGCTATTTTCACATCATTTGCCATATCTCATAATCATAATGAGCTGCTATGGCCAGGAGCATCCGAATGGATTGAGCATAGCTACTGGCGAATAGGTTTCTCATAATCAATTCCTTGTTTCTGACGATATCCTTTTGCCACTAATCTAGCCTTAAAGGTAACAACATTACCTTCCATGTCGGTTTTCTTCTTGAAAACCCACTTGCACCCTATGGGCTTAATCCCTTCAGGCGGGTTAACCAAGTCCCATACTTGATTTTCGTACATGGAATCCATTTCCGACTTCATGGCTTCAAGTCATTTATCCCTTTCTGAATTTATCAGAACTTCTTCATAACTGATAGGTTCGTCATTGTTAACGAGTAACACGTCGTTCGATTCACTTATGAGAAATCCGTATCTCTCTGGAATATTACGTATCCTATCAGACCTACGAAGAAGTGGTGTTGTTTTAGGTTCAACTGATAGCTCATCATTATGAGTTATTGGTTGTGGGTCTAGACTAGGTGTCTCTGTAATGTCTATTGGAGTTTCTTGAACTTCTTCAAGTTCAATGCTACTCCCACTGTTTTCTTGTAAAAGAAATTCTTTTTCCAGAAATACAGCATGCCTTGAAACAAACACCTTTTGTTCCAAGGGATGATAGAATTGGTAACCCTTCGTTTCCTTAGGGTATCCAATAAATAGACATTTATCAGACTTAGCATCCAATTTGTCTGATACAGTCCGCTTTACATAAGCAGGACAACCCCATATTTTAAGGTGAGTTAAATGAGGTTTCTTACTATTCCACGTCTCATATGGAGTAGTAGAGACTACCTTGGTCGGGACTCTGTTTAGTAAGTAAACAGCTGTCTTAAGCGCATAGCCCCAAAAGGATTTTGGAAGAGTTGCATGATTCATCATAGATCTAACCATGTCCATCAAGGTTCGGTTACGCCTCTCAGATACACCATTATGCTGTGGTGTATATGGCGGAGTCCATTGAGACAATATCCCATTGTCCCTAAGATAATCTTGAAACTCTTGACTCAAGTATTCATCACCCGATCGGATCGAAGTATCTTAATACTTTTGCCAAGCTGTTTCTCTACTTCACTTCTGAACTCTTTGAATTTCTCAAAAGCTTCAGATTTGTGTTTCATTAAGAACACATACCCGAATCGTGAGTGATCATCGATAAAGGTAATGAAGTAGCTATAACCTCCTTGTGCAAGAGTTGGCATTGGTCCACATACATCAGTATGTATTAGACCAAGCAATTCTCCCACTGGTTTACCTTTTCCGAAAAGGGTAATTTGGTCATCTTGCCTTTTAAGCATGATTCGCATGTATCAAATGAACCGGGTTCAAATGATTCCAGAATTCCACATCGGTGTAATTTGGTTATGCGTTTCTTACTTACATGGCCAAGACGACAATGCCACTATAGGAGTCTATTTGATTATCTATTCGAGCACGTTTGTTGCTAACTTCGATATTGAAAACGTCACCGGATAAATCTAACGTGTAGATACCATTGTATAAAGTTCGGTCCCATAAAGAACACCATTTAAAGTTATGTAACACAATTGTTACTAAAAGTTAAATGATAACCCTTTTCATTCAAGCATGAAATAGATACAATGTTCTTTATTAACGAAGGAACAAAATAACAATTATCCAATTCTAAGACAAGTCCAGTAGGGAGCTTTAGCAAATATGTTCCGATGGCAACAGCAGCAATCTTTGCTCCATTTCCAACTCGCAAATTCGCTTCTCCTTGACGAGTCTTCTTCTATTCCTTAGCCCCTGTATGTCATTACATATATGTGAGCTACACCCAGTATCAAGTACCCAGGTGGACGAGGAAATAGAGTGACATTCAATAACGAAGATACCTGAAGAGGATGGGGCATCGGATGCCTTCTTCTTCAAGACTCAAGATAAACCTTGCAGTTTCTTCGCCAGTGACCCTCCTTGCCACAGTGATGGCAAGTGCCTTTTGGTGCCTTTTCAGTCTTTTTGGCCTTTTTCTTCTTTCCCTTATTCTGTTCTTTGGCTTCCTCTTAGAGCCTTTCTTTGAGGAACCAACTAACAGTACCGTCTTCTGATCCTGCTTTACAGAAGGCTCTACAGTCTTCAGCAGGTTGAGCAACTCAGGAATGGTAGTCTCCAGCTTGTTCATCCGATAGTTCATCACAAATTGTGAGTAACTCTTGGGCAAACAATGCAGAATTAAGTCAACACTTAGTTCATGATCCATTGCAAAATGAGTGTGCCTAGTCGCTCAATGTACCCCAACATCTTCAACACAAACTGTGAGACAGAAGTGCCTTCCTGCATCTTAGAGGTGAAGAGGAGTCTGGAGACCTCGAACCTTTCGGATCTCGCCTGCTCGTCAAACAGCTCATGAAGATGGAAGATGATGGTATGAGCATCCATATGCTCATGCTGCTTTTGCAGCTCAGGTACCATAGCGGCCAGCATGATGCAACTCGCAAGTTCAGAATCGGCCACATGTTTCTGATAGGCCACTAACTGGTCTGGAGTTGCATCTTCTGGAGGATGGTTGGGAAGTTGTTCTTCAAGGACATAAGCAAGCTTTTCTGCCTTGAGGACTATCCTCAGGTTTCGAAGTCAGTCCATGAAGTTTGGCCCAGTCAGCTTATTGGTGTCCAAAATGGAACGCAAATTCAGAGAAGACATGATCAAGTGATTATCCTAGAAATACAAATTGAGCTTATGTGAGAAGAATGATAAAGAATGCATCAATATACATTAATTAAATCCTATTTATTTTTCGAATTGAATAACCCTTTTTATCAATTCGGGAGATCGTAGGAACATCTCCAAATAGGTTGATATCCAACCATAGATAAGAACAACCATGGCTAGAGTCCATCAAGTTATTCTTAGCTATGAAGGTAGGTAATTATACCGATTACATATACATATGTAACTATCACATTATGCTATCAACTAATTGAATGTTTGCATAAATCATTGGGTTGTTAACTCATTAACAAGTATGCAACAATATACATAGCACCCAACTGCACCTCTCTTTACATCGACCTTGGCTGTGGCACAACAAATCGATGCTCCAAGCTTAAGGCTGACCCATTAATCAAGAAATAGTTTTAATATGGTTGGAGCTCATTCAAAAACCGTTTAGTCAGGCTTGGATGTGTCCAACAACCAAAACTAAGGATTGACCTCTGACTCCAACTATATATCATAAACTANTCATTTATGAGGCAAGTGAGGCTCACCGTTCTTGGTTTGTGTTATTTTGCAGGTAATATCGAAGATACAGGGACTTGAGGCATTTTCGTTGGTGGACCGATATGGGTAAGATATCGCGGATGTTATGGTTAGGTATTTGCTATGTCAGTAGATGAAGATTGAACCTTAGAGACCCGCTGGGCTATATTAGACGATCCCCATTTATGGTTTGGAATGAGAACAGATTTACTTAGGACTCAGGGAGGGTTTGAAGTGAATTGGGTGATTGTTCCAATTTGCGCAGTCCCCAAGGTTTGGTTGGATATGCCCGATGCTCGGTTGTGACTTCTCCGGCATTTCATCGTCCCTTACACGCCTGACCAAGAAAGGCGTGAAGTTTGTATGGACTGAAGCCTGCGAGACCAGCTTTCAGGAGCTGAAGCGGCGGCTGGTATCTGCGCCAGTTCTAGTATGGCATTCTGGAGAGTATGGTTTCACTCAGTATACGGATGCATCTCTCCTGGGACTGGGCGCGATACTTATGCAGCTTGAACGGGTGGTTGTTTATGCTTCTCGGCAGCTGAAGGAGTATGAGAGGAACTATCCTGTTTACGACTTAGAGTTGGCCGCTATCAGTTGCGTGCTAAAGATCTAGAGGCATCATCTGTGTGGGGTCACCTTCGAGATCTTCACAGACCACAGAAGCCTTCAGTATCTAATCACGCAGCGAGAGCTGAATCTCCGACAGAGGAGGTGGATGGAGTTTCTGAAGGATTACGACTGTACCATTAGCTACCATCATGGGAAAGCTAATGTAGATGCCGACGCCCTCAGTCGGAAGTCCAGAGTTGTTTTGGCATGCCACAGAGTGATGGTCACAGATTTGATTCAGAGTTTCTGTGAGCTAGGGTTAGAGGAGCAGTCTCGGACAGAGAGAGGACTGCTAGTGACTTTGGTGGCTCAGTCAGAGATTCGGACGAGAATTTGAGAGGCTCAGGCCAGTGACCAGCACATTTAGTTTCTGGGCAGTCAGGCGATTTCAGGAGAGCAGTCGGATTTACACGTGTTAAGGAGGTGTCCTTACTTTCGAGAGAGGTTGTGTGTACTCGAGGCCACCCTGTCTTGGAAGATTGTTGCAAAGGCCACCGATAACGTTTGCTATTATCCTGGCAGCAACTCGTGCGTATCGTATTTGAGACGTTCATACTGGTGGGACGACATGAAGATGAACATCGCGATTTATGTTGCTAGATGTCTCGTTGGTCAACAGTTAAGGTAGAGCACCAGAGACCTGCTGGACTCCTCCAGAGGATCCTCATTCCTGATGGAAGTGAGAGCATATCACCATGTTTTTGTGGTGGGTGTGCCGAGGACTAGGAGAGGTCATGATGCGATTTGGGTAACCAAATCTGCTCACTTATTAGCTATCCGGAGGACAGATTCCCTTGATAGATTGACAGAGTTGTATTGCCGGGAGATAATCAGATTGTACGGAGTTCCTTTGAGTATTATCTCGGATAGAGATCCACGCTGTACATCTCGATTTTGTCAGAGTTTACATAGGGTTATGGGCACAAAGCCCCGTCTCAGCACAGCTTTTCATCCCCAGACAGACGGACAGTTAGAGCGTACTATCCAGACTTTGGAGGACTTACTGCGCTCGTGTGTGATGGACTTTGGGGGCAGTTGGGAGGACCATTTATACTTGGTGGAGTTCGCCTACAACAACGGCTTTCATTCGGTGATACAGATGGTACCGGTTGAGGCGTTGTATGGTAGGGTGTGCAGGACATCCACCCTCTGGGATGAGGTCGGTGAGACTCAGCTGCTGGGACCCCAGAGAGTTCAACACGAGGCAGAGTTAGTACGGACTATCAGACAGAGATTATTAGTAGTGCAAGATCGGCAGAAAAGTTGTGCTGACCGGAGACGTAGACCCTTAGAGTTTGCTGTGGGGGATCATATGTTTCTTCGATTTTTTTTTCCACGAAGGGGGTGAAACGTTTTGGCCTCAGAGGAAAGCTAGCTCCACGGTATATTGGTCCGTTCCAGATTATGGAGAGGATTGGAGCTGTAGCTTATCGCCTGGCACTTCCACCGTTTTTGACCGGCATCTACGACGTGTTCCATGTATCTATGTTGAGGGGTTATGTGCCAGATCCCACACACATCTTATCCGAGGTGCCTGTTCTGCTCCAGCCTGACGCTACTTATGAGGAGGTACCTGTACGGATCTTGGGATTTCGAGAGCGTCAGCAACGGAACAAGACAATCCGGCTGGTCAGATTTGGATGGCAGCACCACTCGGATGCAGAGGCGACTTGGGAGCTCGAGGACACTATCCGAGCTTGATATCCCCATTTGTGTGACTGAGGTACTACTGTTATTCATTGCAGTATTCGTATTTCATGCAGACCGTGGTTAGCATTTACTATGAGTAATAACGGAATTTGGGGACCAAATTCTTATTAGTGGGGGAGAATGTTAAATACTGGAAATTTAGGGATCAGAATGCAAAGTTCCTAAACTTAAGGGCATATGTTGAATAAGCCAAAATCAGAGGGTCAAATTGCAAAAGACCAGCCATTAATAAATTGTCACGCCCCGAGACCCCAGGAGCCGCTGGTCCAATAGAAAATCGGACAGCACCTCCCTGTCCGGCGGACAACTTACACATACATACAACGACATAGATCACAACCACGCAGTTAAATGGGCCTCAGGCCTCAAATCAAGACACAACGTAAGATAAAACCGAATAAAACTTACCTGACTGCAGACCGGTCCGACTTACGATAAAATACCAGGTATAAAGATCTCACAAAAGTACAACTATACTGCCTTATAGTATGACCAAAACCCAACACCAACACGACAGCGGAAGAAAAACATAGAAAGTACTACCAACAGAAATAGACGAAAAATCCGAAGACATCTCGACGAGTATGCGAACTGGGACAGGCTGTCGGGCACGCTCCAGTCAATCATCCTGAAAAAAAAAACAAGGAGCTGCGGGATGAGTCATAGAACTCAGCGAATATCTCTTCATATATATACAAGATATCCTAGAATAGCAACAGGGTAATAGACTACCGAAATAAACATGTATGGGCAGTAATAAGAACAACTGCATAAGAACAAATAGAACTACCATACCACTGTCGCAGAGTCGCCAAGACCAGACATAAGGGTATTCTGTAAGTGCATGTTAATCATAATGCAGCATCAAGTAAACACAAGCACAAGTAAGGGCAAAATAAACGAATACACAAAGTGCAATGACATGGTCACCCCTGTCGTCGGTCAGACTTCGTCACCTATGTACGGGAGGAAGCTGAGCGGAGGCCACCCTCCGACGTAGGGCTGTAACTGCCGTCCATACTCTGCCATCACTACTCATGAGCGATCGAGTAGACGGGATGTTGCCGGTGTAACACCCCTACTCCATAGCCTATCCTAGCGAGGTAATCCATCAGCCTAAGGCCATCTGTGGAGGACATCTCTGTCTGAGTGCTACCCCTACCCCATGTATATAAATGGAGGAGAGATCTCGCCCTCTCATCTCCTGGTATATGGACTACTCAAGGAGGGACATCTGTCTGCTACCACGCTCCGATTCACTACCCCATGAGTGCATGAGCGGAGCAGCACAGAGCACTCTACCCATACTCCGTCAACCACTAACCCGTGAGTGGTCGTATGGGTAGGTCAGTATGACTGTCGACCTAGCTCACCCAAAAGGGGCCCCTGCTCGACAGTGATGCACAGTGCAGTATGATGCATAACAACGGTCAAATAGCATCCACTATCTAGTCCACTTATATCAACATGATATGCAAGGATCGTGGAACATGCACCATATCCTAAATCCTACAGGTATAGGTATCACATATCAGTTGTGGCTCAACCAGCATCGACAAAACAAATATAATAGTCATGCCACCATTCTATTACTCTATTGCTACACAAGCATATCCAATATATATATATCTGTGACAATTCTAAAAGAAGAGTCAGAGATACCCGCCTCCGATGAAGTAACACGTAAACGAAGAGAACCCCCCGTCCAAAATAATCTCTGCGACAAGTGAATCACTCAATGCCCTGCATCAAAAACAAATAACAAATACAATTTAGCTAATCGTATAATTTATTCAATGACCTAACCCAACTAACCAAGGTTGGGTTCAGATTAGGTCTAACCTAACCCTAACACAATCCAACACTGCTCATGGCAACACGGGGAGAAGAAAAACCAACTCCATGGCACAACCCTAACTAAGATGTTGTCAAGGGTAAACACTCCCAAAGGAAATCCAATCCAGGCGTATGAACACCATCTGATCCAATCACAACAAAACACCCAAGCTGCCTCCCATGAACAGAATGCTAATCCCCACAAGATCAGAGTACCCATTCCTCTAATGGAAGCTCACGGTGCTACCTAACTTCATTTACAAATATGATCACCACTCAAAGAGACAAACCAATCTAGGTTATCCCCTTAATTCAGATCAAACAAATCGGATCTATAACAATAAGCTCCATCAAAACTCTCGGCATCAACAGAAACATAAACCAAACACCAGGAACTTAGATCACTCTACACGGAACACACACGCATTCCCCTGCCGCATGATCAGAAACTACTCTAACACCGGATGGTAAAGGAAACAGATCTTAAACCCCAATTCCCAAACAGAAACAAGAATAGACTCGGATTCTTCATCCAAATTCACAATCCAACTACTGAGAAAGAATCACAGAGAAATCTAACTCCAAATGAAAAACCATTCACCTTATTCAGTCCATCTGCTAACTTAAGGAGGGACATCTGTCTGCTACCAGGATTCAGGAACTTTAGTACATAGCCTGGAGGTCTAGAGTTCGAATCCTGGGGAAGGCAAAAACCCACTGGCCAGGGGTGGAAAGTACTTGTGAGTAACGGCACGATCAATGGTCGTCGGTTGATGACATAAGGGGTCGCCAAGTGGGCCGCCAGTTGGGCCGCCCAAGGGACCGCCAGTTGGGCCGCCCAAGGGGCCGAGGGCCGCCAAGTGGGCCGCCCAAGAGGCCAAGGGGTCGGGTCGTTACAATAAAAAGGCGCCTTTTTATGTAGCGATCTCGGCCTCTATGGTCCCCGCAGGCAACCCTCTAGGCCCGAGACCCTACGGGTCTTCCCACCCCTGGCCAGTGGATTTTTGCCTTCCCCAGAATTCAAACTCTAGACCTCCAGGCTAAGTACTAAAGTTCCTGAATCCTGGTACCAAGTGAGCTATAGCTCAATTGGTATCAGGATTCATAAACTCTAGTACTTATCCTGGAGGTCTAGAGTTCGAATCCTGAGGAAGGAAAAAATCCACTGGCCAGGGGTGGGAAGTCCTAGTGAGTAACGGCACGGCCAAGGGTCGCCAAAGGGGCCGCCAAATGAGAGATTTGGCCGCCCAAGGGGCCGATGGCCGCCAAGTGGGCCGCCAGTTGGGCCGCCCAAGGGGCCAAGGGGCTGGGTCGTTACAATAAAAAGGTGTCTTTTTATGTAGCGGCCCCGCCTCTATGGTCCCCGCAGGCAACCCTCTATGCTCAATTGGTACCAGGATTCAGGAACTTTAGTACTTAGCCTGGAGGTCTAGAGTTCGAATCATGGGGAAGGCAAAAACCCACTGCCAGGGGTGGGAAGACCGTAGGGTTGCCGGCCTAGAGGGTTGCCTACGGGGACCATAGAGGCGGGGCCGCTACAGCTTCAGTGCTAATAGATTATACATCTTTGACGGATGAGGAGATAAATTTATAATATCTATACCAAAATTCAAGATATGAACATTAGTAGAATATGTGGCAATGAAAGTCAAAGAAAAAAAATTCTATGGATGAGTCTCTTGATATTGTTGATCTGTCTATAATAAGAACAAAGGGATGTAAGAAAAGATTGAAATCAAGAAAGGAGAAGTCAACCTCAAAGTCCAAGCTATGTCATGGATGCAGCTTTTGAGGTGTGTCATATGACAAGTGCAATTGTCCAATTTTGCAGCAAGGGTATGTGTCTATAAATTAACATTTATATTATAAATTGAATTCCGAAAAAATTAGGTTATTAAATTTTGTAAATATGTGGATGTGTTGGTTTTTAGATCAATTATAGATAATCGAAATATGATAATCGATGATGACACATATGAAGAAGATTTGTCATCTGTAGCTAGTACTATCAAATTTTATTTTTATTAAAATATAGTGGTTAATAAAGAAATTGAAGTAAATGATCGCCTGTATTCTTACAAGTTCGAACAATATGGATTAGGAGGAATTGAGGTTTAACATATTTCTTCTATCTGTATTCTTCAGTTTGGTATTACAACATTATTTTTGTTATCTGTATTCTTCGACATGCTTACCGATACAAGGTTTAATTAACTACATTATAGATTGAAAAGAGTGAAGTAACTGATTTAAATTTTTTTCTAGATGAATTGGAATTTATATATTGTCCAGTGTTGGAATACTGATGAGAATAAAGATCTGCATTCGATTGGTGTTATCTCTTATCAACCAGTCAAACTGTTAGATTTCAACCCTATATTTCAAGTAAGTTATAATCCATTTAATAGGTATATGAAGCCATGCCTTATTTTATGTTTATTACAATTTGCTTATTGATTTGCATGATATACAGGTTTATCTTCAAGAACTATATTTGGGCCATAGTGCAGGCAAGTTGAAGTTGCATTAGTATTGGGATGAGAATGTCTTCCTAAATATGCAACTGTGTGAGACATGGGATTTAGCTAAGTTTGGCCTTTATGTAGAAAATTTTTCTCATGCAAATTGGATTTTGTAATATTGAAATTTGTAAAACTATAATAGCTTTAACATAGGTTTAAGTGTTTATTAATCGTGTATTAATTATTATTGTATATGAAATGTGAAATTTATACTGAATTGCTACAAGATTCTATTTGATATGAAGGCAAACACATTACACAATGAAAATAACACGGTGATGGTGGTATTGCAGTAGTAGCTCAAACTTGGTTCTAGTAATGCCATATCACCTTCACCTTAAAGCTTTTTTGGCAATACCAGCTCCACCTTGAAGTTGGGTTTTCGGTACTAGCTATAAGGGGCATGCCATTTGGCATGCAACTATAGATTCATCTTGGAGTGTGATAACAAGAATTGGAGGCAATATGTAGATTGTAGATACTGATCCCTTTTAACCAATGCCAAATTTTCAGAAATCCAAGAAAATCTAGGTCAATTAATGACTTTCGGTCAAAATCCATTAATGAACCTAGTGGACCCCGATCAGACTCATTATAAGTGTAGTGGTTTCACTTAACTCAGGGAAGTCAAATTATAGCCTCTATTTCTGAATTCATAGCTTGCAAGAGTAGCTCCAAAAGATTTAAACCTGAATGACAATGGTGTCGCTGGTATTACAGAAACGGCTTTAATTTGAAGCTAGTTTTTCAATACCAACTTCATCTTGAAGCTCGTATTGCAATACCAGCTCCACCCTGAAGCTGATTTTTCAATACCAGCTCCAAGAAGCATATCACTTGGCACGCAGCTATAAATTCATGTGGGAGTGTGATAACAAGAGTTGTAAGACATATGTAGATTGTAGACACTGATCCCTTTCAACCAATGCTAAATTTTCAGAAATCCAAGGAACCTAGGTCAATCAATGGGGTTCGGCCAAAACCTATTAATGGACTTAGTGGATCTTGATCCGATCCATTTAAGTGTTGTGGTTTCACTTAACTCAGAGAAGTCAAATTATAGTCTCTATTACTGAATTCATAGCTTGCAAGAGTAACTCCAAAAGATTCAAACCTAAATGTTAATGGTTTTGCTAGTATAACAGAAACAACTTTAATCTGAAGTTGTTTTTTTTAATACCAACTTCACCTTGAAGCTGACATTGCAGTACCAACTCCACCCTGAAGTTGGTTTTTCAATACCAGCTCCAAGGGGGCGTGCCACTTAGCACACAACTATAAATTCATATGGGAGTGTAATAACAAAGTTGATGTCATATGTAGATTGTAAACATTGATCCTTTCAACTAATGCCAAATTTTCAGAAATCTAAGGAACCTAGGTCGATCAATAGGTTTCGGTCAAAATCCATTGAAGGACCTAGTGGATTCCTATCTGACCCATTTTAAGTGTTGTGGTTTCACTTAGCTGAAGGAAGTCAAATTATGACCTCTACGACTGAATTCATAGCTTGCAAGACTAGCTCCAAAAGATTCAAACTTGAATGTCAATGGTGTCGCTGGTATTACATTAACAGCTTTAACTTGAAGCTGGTTTTTCAATACCAGCTTCATCTTGAAGCTGGCATTGCAATACCAACTCCATCCTGAAGTTGGTTTTTCAATACCAGCTCCAAGGGGCGTGCCACTTGGCACGCGGGTATCAATTCATAAGGGAGTGTGATAATAAGAGTTGAAGGTCATATATAGATTATAGACACTGATCCTTTTCAACCAATGCCAACTTTTCAGAAATCCAAGGAACCTAGGTCAATCAATGGGTTTTGGTCAAAACCAATTGATTGACCTATTAGACCCCGATCTAACCCATTTTGAGTGTTGTGGTTTCACTTAGCCAAGGGAAGTCAATTTATAGCCTTTATTACTGAATTCATAGCTTGCAAGAGTAGCTCCAAAAGATTCAAACTTGAATATCAATGATATCACTGGTATTACAGAATAAAATTTAACATGAAGCTTCCTTGAAGCTGGCATTGCAATACCAGCTTCACCCTGAAGTTGGTTTTTCAATACCAGCTCTAAGGGGCGTACTATTTGGCATGCAATTATAAATTCATGTGGGAGTGTGATAATAAGAGTTGGAGATCATTTGTAGATTGTAGACACTATACGTTTCAACAAATACCAAATTTTCAAAAAATCCAAGGAACCTAGGTCAATCAATGGGTTTCGGTCAAAACCCATTGATGGACCTAGTGGATCCCGATGCGACCCATTTTAAGTGTTGTGGTTTCACCTAGCTCAATGAAGTCAAATTATGACCTATATTACTGAATCATAGCTTACAAGAGTAGTTACAAATGATTCAAACCTGAATGTTAATGGTATCGCTGGTATTACAAAAATAGCTTTAACCTGAAGGTGATTTTTCAATATCAACTTCACCTTGAAATTGGCATTGCAATACCACCTCCACCCTGAAGCTAGTTTTTCAATACTGGCTCCAAGGGCATGTCACTTAGCACATGACTATAAATTCATGTGGGAGTGTAATAACAAGATCAGTTGAAGGCCATATGTAGATTGTAGACATTGATCCCTTTCAACAAATGCTAAATTTTCAAAAATCTAAGGAACCTATGTCAATCAATAGGTTTAGGTCAAAACTTATTGATGGACCTAGTGGACCCTGATCTGACACATTTTAAGTGTTGTGGTTTTACTTAGCTCAAGGAAGTCAAATTATGGTTTCTATTACTGAATTCATAGCTTACAAGAGTAGCTCCAGAAGATTCAAACCTGAATGCCAATGGTATCACTGGTATTACAAAAATAGCTTTAACTTGAAGCTGGTTTTTTAATACCAGCTTCACCTTGAAGCTAGCACTGCAATATCGGCTCCACTCTGAAGCAGGTTTTTCAATACCAGCTCCAAGGGGCGTGCCACTTGACACGCGACTGTAAATTCATGTGGAAGTGTGATAACAAAAGTTGAAGGTCATAAATTAAAATACAGATATACATTGTACAAAACTTATTAAATAAGATTTAGCGATATAGACTATTAATCATAGTCACTTATTTGTACACTACAACATGAGTATTTACATGTTAATGTAACATAGTCAGTTGTTTGTTAACTCGGAAATTTAAAAGTTGAGTGACACATTATCTTGTTCCCAACTGTAAATCTATAAGACTTCATATTCATTTGTGTGAACTTGATACTTATCTCATAATATAATGATTCAATGTATCATAATACCAAAAATGCACAGTCGTATCTAAAAAAATAAAGTTATTAGTTTAAGATAATTAATTATTATAGCAAATATTGTAAATTACTTACGAAGAGATTTGTTTGGGAACACCCACTTCACAGTGAAAGGGTGACGATTCATTATGTCATGAAGGTCAGTATGCCAAGTGTTATAAGATAATTTATCCATGCTTAAAAATAATTACAATCATCAATCATTATCCATCATCATTAAGAAAATATTTATCTGAATAAAGTAAGATACAAAATACTACTTACTACTTTGTTTGAGTACTCGATGTATACATCTTTAACCATTATGGAATTATAATGTATAATCTCATGTTGTTATAAATCAAACACTACAAGGTGAATGTGTTTAGTTTTTTCATCATTCAAAGGACAGAATATGTATCTAAAGTCATTATTGACATTGGTTTTATTCGTAAATACAAATGTTGCAGACCCCATCACTGGGAACATAACCTGTGTAAAATTCAAAGTCAACTAGTAGACCCCATCACAATTGTATGTTTAAAAGTAATTGAAACTCAACATGCAGGGAATTCAGGCGTACAAAAAATTGATCGGTGGTATCCACGGTCACTACGTTGCCCCTCTTCAACCAATACATGAAGATAGACATTAATGCATTCCCCGTCGGTTATTACAGTCCTATCGAATATTGTAAACAATGACTGCATATATAATATGAGTGTCTCTATTGCCCATACTAGTTGTTTTGTCGATCTACACCAGAAAAAATAGGCAAGACGTAATCAATCTTGCATTAAAATGGAACAAATTATCAAAACAGAATAAAAGCAATTATCTCACTATAACTTGTTTATCCTCTGCATTGTATCATCAATATCTCGATCCCTCTTATTGACAAAATGGTCATTCACTTGCTGCATAATTGTTTTCTTCATCTCATCGAGGACATCAATTGGATCCTGTTCCATTTTCTTTCATTTCATTACCTTTTGGAACATTAGTGCTTTTGTTAGTTTCTTCATGGGCACCAACTACTTCCTATTGAATTATCATTTGACTTCCACCCATCTCACCGCCCATTTGACTTCCATCTCTCCCTGGTGGTGTGGTCGACTCTACAACTACTAATTGCTAGTCAAGCTTTTGGCTTTTCATTTTTGTGTGAAAGAAGATATTTTTTTTGCACCTCCATTTCTTTTTTTCCCCACACCAACAGGTCATCTTAGTATTCCTAACCTTTTCTCTTTTTGTGTTGGTTTAGTGTCTATCTCATCTGATTTGGACTGTTGGCCATCATTTTGATCTTAGGTATTAAACCCTTATTTACTTTGCTTACTGATTCTTTAGTTGTAACCAAACAGACCTTTTCAGTAATTACCAATTTGAGCTCATTCATGACATTATCTTTTTCAAATAAGACACTGTCCATATTTTTTCAGCTCTTCAATACAATTAAGCATATGTTGAATTTCGTTGTCCTTCCCAGAGATTATTAAGGAGTAGTTCTTTTAATGTCTTCCATACAAAGAAGAAGATCAACAATATCTTTATCCTTCGTAGAGATTATAAGTTCTTTTTCTTGACAATAGGTGCAAGTTTCTTTTTCAGGACTATGTTTGAAAGTATCAATGGACTGGTGTGAAGTTGATGTAATATCCATATTCTAGTTGTAGAGATAGTGGAGCAATTCCTGATACCAGGTTGTCCTCTGCCTCTAATGGAATCCGGTTAATCAGTATTCTACCTGGAGACAATCTTTCTATCATACATTTGACTTTATTTACGTGAGAGGGAGAGTTTGACCATCTCAACAACTTGGGAAACAAATGCGGCTGTTGTGGATTGATGATAGGGAGATGCTCACACATCTATATCTACAACGTAATCGTAATAAGTAAAGGACACAATATTTATGAATACTGTTAAATCAACTTCTTTAACTTACAATTAATAGAGTTGGAAAACCCTTTAGCATGAGTTTGGTCCTCATTACATCATCGTCTGATTTTGGCCTCAACGTTACTGCTAATCCAATTGATTCTAGTTGAGGAGCCATGTAACTGTAGAGCGCGTGGCACCAGTTATGCCTGGCTAAGTTGTCAAAATTATCTAGGCAATCTATTAGTGATAGCATAGGTAACCTAGGAATGCTACTTGTAGAGGTAAAAAAAACACATATAAAAAATATAAAATAATTAGCTGACAATAGAGCTTGTCAAATCCTAGATTTTCATGGGAACGTGTACTTCTTATCAATTTTCTAGCAGCTTGGTTATACATTCTGTATCCTTGAAATACTGCAAATGTAGTGGGCTGGAGGCATCATTTGATTCCATTGGTACTGATACTCCTTGGTCTGGTAAGCCAAGAATTATCGCCACATCATTCCTTGTGAAGTATAGTTGTTTTCATGGGAAATGAAGACCTTTTGCCCAATATATCAATTATCAAACATATTTTAAACAAGATTTGTAATATATGGATTATCAGGGATGTCTAAAATCCATGCAAAAGGAGACCTTCTAATAAGTTGTGTTTCTTTAGTAGTTGGGGGCACAGATGTAAAAATTTTAAGGATTGTGAAACCCTGCTATTCCAATTCATTCTCTTCGTGTGGTCTCTCTTGGGGTCACGGGTGCAAGCAACAACCTGGGTTAAAACTTCTTTTGACATATTTAACTGTAAAACCATGATTAATCAATACTTAAACTCTATATACACTAGTATCATCCAACTATAAGATATCTATAAAGCCTTGACTCCTATACCAAGAATAATACAATGAACATACAAGCCTAACTATGTATCACCCTATCAAATGATAATTTACCATTACCGCAACGCAACCACTATAGAAATACCTCGGAGAGAACATCGATGAAATAAAACTTAAGTACATACAGTCTTTATCAGATGCAGGACTGGAGAGACTCAAGATAAAGATCGCCAAATTTAAGATAGTGACGATCGCATCAAGAACAACATACGGTGAAGCTGGTTTTATGGAGTTAACGGGTCGGATTATCCTTGTCGAATATAAAGTTACAGGGTGGGATTATGATCTCGCCGAATATTCGGTGAAGATGGTATTGCCAAACTAGCTTGGAGGTGGTATTGAAAACCCAGCTTCAAGTTGAATCTGGTATTGTAGAACCAGCTTTAGGGTGAAGATGGTATTGATGAACCAGCTTTAGGGTGAAGGAATTTATAGCCGTGTGCCAAGTGGTACACCCCATGGAGCTGGTATTGAAAAACCAACTTCAAGGTGAAGTTGGTATTGCCAAAACAGTTTCAAAGTGAAGCTGGTATTGAAAAACCACCAACTTCAAGTTAAAATTGTTTCTGTAATACCAGCGACATCATTGACATTCAGGTTTGAATCTTTTGGAGCTACACTTACAAGTTATGAATTCAGTAATAGATATCATAATTTAACTTCCCTGAGCCAAATGAAACCACAACACTGGAAATGGGTCGGATGTGGGTCCACTAGGTCTATCAATGGGTTTTGACCGAAATCCATTGATTGACCTAAGTTTCTTAGATTTTTGAAAATTTGGCTTTGGTTGAAAGGGATCAGTGTTTATAAACTACATATGACTTTTAACTCTTATTATCAGCAGCAGAGTGCATCTGGTATTGTAGAACTAACTTTACCTTGAAGCTAGTATTGAAAAACTAACTTCGATCATGTTAAAGGTGTTTCTGTAATACCAGCGACACCATTGACATTTAGGTATGAATCTTTTGGAGCTACTCTTGTAAGCTATGAATTCAATAATAGAGGTCATAACTTGACTTCCCTGAGCTAAATGAAACCACAACACTTAAAATATGTCGGATTAGGGTCCACTAGATCTATCAATCAGTTTTGACCGAAACCCATTGATTGACCTAGGTTCCTTAGATTTCTGAAAATTTGGTATTAGTTGAAAGGGATTAGTGTCTACAACCTACATATGACCTCTAACTCTTGTTATCACACTCACACATGAATTTATAGTCGTGTGCCAAGTGGCATGTCCCTTGGAGCTAGTATTAAAAATCAGCTTCAGGGTGCAGCTGGTATTGCAGAACCAGCTTCACCTTTTGGAGCTGGTATTGAAAAATCAGCTTCAAATTAAAGGTGTTTCTGTAATACCAGCGACACGATTGATATTCAAGTTTGAATCTTTAGGAGCTACTCTTGCAAGCTATGAATTCAGTAATAGAGCCCATAATTTGACTTTCCTGAGCCAAGTGAAACCATAACACTTAAAATGGATCAGATCGGGGACCACTAGGTTCATCAATGGGTTTTGACTGAAAGCCATTGATTGACTTAGGTTCCTTGGATTTTTAAAAATTTGGCATTGGTTGAAAGGGATTAGTGTCTACAATCTATATATAACCTTTAACTCTTGTTATCACACTCCCACATGAATTTATAACCGCGTGCCAAGTGTCATGCCCCTTGGAGCTGGTATTGAAAAACTAGCTTCAAGGTGGAGCTGGTATTGCAGATTGAGCTTCAAGGTGAAGCTGATATTGCAGAACCAACTTCAAGTTAAAACTATTTTTGTATTGAAAAATCAGCTTCAAGGTAGAGTTGGTCATGCAATACCAGCACCCGTTGAAGCTGTTTCTGCAATACCGACGCCAACGTGATAATTTCATTGTTTAATTTTTTTGGATTCACAATGAATAAAATCCTCTGCCAATTCAGTATAAATTTCACATTTTATATAAACCAATATTAAAGTATATACAGATGATTACAAATACACTATAGAACTCACACAGGACTGATGAAATAATAGCTTTTATATTTCTCAGAAATACACATATACATATCACATATGTACAACTTATTTAGTTTACAATACATACCCAAGTTGTGAGATTACAGCATAATGGCTATTTACACTGAAAATATTGAGAACTTGTCCCTCAAAATTAATACTGACACATCAACTCTAAATGTTTTTATATCTTTTTGTTTGAAGTCTATCTTCAGATCATATAGTAGACTTCTAATGTATTGCATCACAAAGAAACCACAATCATTACTGTAAATAACACTAGCACTTTAAAAATTCAAATTAAAGTCTGTACATACTGATTCTCTTGTACTTACCTAGTTTCTTGTTGTGGACAATCAATTGTGTCAAAAATCCATTTCTCAAAAGGATGATGATATTCTAAACTTGGATGAATAGAAGCAACTTTGTCACTAGAAAAAGCTTTTACTTTGGCTACCTATAAGAATGAATTAAAAAAACTTATACTATAATTATTAGTCACATACTATCATAAATAAGCATTTTGTCAACTCACCAAAGCTTCAAAATTTGCTGATGATTTACGATCATGTGCAAGAGAGTTATAATGCGTGAAAGTCCTCGCTTTAGTATCGATAGCTGCCAGGTGAAAGTGTGCATTACTTGTGTTAATAGGTATAAAAATATACCTTACCTCTCCATCTACTATAACAGTTTTTATTATTTATGTTATGACAATCTTCCATGACCATTTTGATGTTGTCTACAATTGTGCAATGAGATACATCATTATCCAATTAATATAACATATTCAACAAATATATATTAATCGATAATTTAATTTCTTAACAGTGAAACTCGTTGCCAAATATATAGAGTTGTTGTATGACCTATTAGATGAGGATATCTCTCTAAACATAATCGAACAATATGTGTCAATTAACTCCCCTATTGTATAAACATTGCCATTAACACCAGATAATAATGAAGTCGTAGTTAAAGAAAAAAGTGTTTTCTCCCAAACAATTTCTATAGTAGGCTTGCAAAGAAAAATTAAGGTTTTTCAATAAAGGTCAATCTGTAATAAAACCTATGAATTTTTCAAATTGTGACACAATTTAATTAACTATAAAGTGAGGGATTGAAACTAATATACTTTAATTTTTCCAATGTACTTAACAAGTAGACCACATCTTCATCTTAAGCTTTCTTCTTGGGGGTTTAAAAATGTTTCTTAACATACTATCATTAACAACAAAATTATATCATTTAGTGTTTGAAATCAAACTGAACATAATTTATGTGTGTAGAATTGATAGTTACCACAATGACCTGCAATCTCAGTTTGTCATGTCTCCCAATTCTTTCAACCTTCATGTCTTCATCTACAGAATTTGGTTCTCTAATTAAGATGATCCCTTTTTTTGTATATCAAACCTAGCAATTTTTGCATTTCCACGATCAAAACCAGCAATTGCTCCTCGTTCTGTAATAGTTTTAGATGGGTTGCAGATTTCTATATGGCGTTTCTTTTTCTGAGGTAAAACCTTAAATCACATATGACTATCAGTTGGTGTATCCCTGTAATCATAGCGACTTCGATCACGTCCTCTCCTACTCCTTGTTCTAGAAGCAACTGGTTCAGGATAAGGATCCACTATAGGGTCACATTCAGCCAAAATGTCATGCTTTTCTATTATTGCAACTAATTCATTAACCCTTTCCTTTAACTAATTGTTCTCCATTTTTAGCTCCTTTATTCGATTCTGATGAATAATACAATTAGGACATTTAATATCAATCAGACTTCTGCCTTCTATATCATGTATCGAGGAAGTCTCTATTGGATGTTGAAAATTATCGATGTCCAAGAGAGTTTGTACTAATGTTTTTTTAACATGGGTAGGGATGAGTTCCCTAATCACCTATCAAATTAGAGATTAAAATTTAAACATTTCAAATGAATTTTAGTCCATAATTTTGAATATGTACCTCATCAAGTGAAACTTGGGTCAACAAAGCTCTGACCTTACTAATATGTGAAAGAGTAGACCTCCACTTATTAATTCATGCACCTTCAATATGATATGGTTTCTGAATTGGGACATGTTCCAAAAATCATGCCTGCATTTCATTATACAGAATCTTGACAACATTATCATGTTCATATTACAATATCACATTTACCATTAAAAAACTTATAGCTAAAAGACCAACAAACCCCTTTAGCTATGGAACTGAATTAGTTATTTGAGATGTTGACTTGATGAAAAAATATTCCTGATGGTAGTCAATTGAGGACACATAAATTGATGAATCGCTTCAACCCAATTGAATATACTTAGATTTACATAATCATCTATAATATCTAACAGACCTAATGGGAACCTATATGTACTAGATGAAAATAATACACAAATAAATATATATAAAATATATAATTTATAAAATACTAAAACATCAGCTTTAACTTTATGAGAATAGAGTTTAAGAAGTACCTCAATTCTTCATATAGTAGGTTCTTTTTTATTAGAAAGTAAGCAAGAAAGAGGTCACCAATTACATTTGTTAAGTTCATAGGCACTGAAGCACCTCTATCTGAAATACCAAGCAACAGAGAGACATCTCTTCTAGAGAATTCAACTGGAATACCTAAAAATTTAAATTTTATTAATTTTATATTATTTCCTTCTACCTTTCAAAACTATAAAATGTACCAGACAATTTGAATGTTTGAGCTGTTGAATCCAACTTTGAAATATATTCACTAGAAGTCCGTGAATTTACGAAATATCTTGTATGCCAAGGAAAACAACAAAAGGGGATTGTTTAATGATGACTATGTGTCGATTATGTAAATGAACAAATCCACGATTCCTTCCTTTCATTGTTAGATGGCCAAAAAAACTATTAAAGTACCCTAAAACACTCGTTCATTGGATTTTATGTCCAACATCAAGTGATATATGGAATTATTCAAAATATAAATTATTAACATGGGTAAACAAATGTACATACACTCAAATAATATTCGTTTTATTAGATATAATATTTTGTCCTCCCTTATAGGTCGTTACTATATCTTATTTTTAATGAACCAACTCCAACGTTGGTGTTGGTTAATGGTTTGGCCGAACCAGGCCCAACGTTGGAGGTGGTTTGTAATAACATCACCATTAACGTGGAACTGGTTAGGGTAAAACCAGCAATAAAGTTGGGTTTAGGTTTTGGGGAAATCTAGACTAACCAACGTTGGAGCTGATTTAGGATAAAACCAGCAACAAAGTTGGGGTTTAGGGTTTTTGGAGAATCTAGACTAACCAATGTTGGAGCTAATTTAGGGCAAAATCAACAACAAAGTTGGAGCTGATTTTTGGGGGAACCAACCCTAAAGTTGGGGTTATTTTTTTGGGGAACCAGCAACAAAGTTGAGGTTGTTTTTGCAAAAACCAACTCTAACGTTGATTAATGGTTGCCCCTAAATCAGCAACATAGTTGGTATTGGTTTGGAATAACCAAAGTGATCAATGTGGTGCTGGTTAAGGCCAAATCAGCAACAAAGTTGGTCACTTTGATTTGTGTGGGTTGCCCTAACTTAGAACCACGGGTCGCACATACAACTAAAGTTATCTTGTAAAAGTTTTTGACCAACTGTTGGCACACGCGAAACATATCTTTGTAACACGTTTTTACGTCATGCTTCAACACAAGCACTAACAGTGAAGAGGATTACTTTGGTGGTGTTGGAAATCCTAACTCACTGCTGACGCTCTGAGAAGTTGGAGGAGACGACCGTAAACCCTAGAGTTAGAACTGGAGAAGATAGGAGCAGAAGAGAAGGAGCGCGACTTTAAACTTAGAAAGAGAGACGGACGATCAAATACAGAGAGAGAAACGTCAATTTACATGGTGCAGGAGAAAAGAAAAGAAAAAAAAATATTTTTAATTGATTTTTAAGCCTAGTCAGTATGCCACATTTGTCATCGTCCATAATTGCTTGCGTAGTGATTTGTAAGATATTATTATTATGTGTGTGTATATATCGTTTAAAATCGATATATAAATTAAAATGTCCCTTTTCCACTTGGTTCGATGTTCAGATAAAGTTTAGAGGAGCCCACGGGCCTGCCAATCACATTGCAGGTAGGTGGTACTCCTTGATATTTAACTTGATAAAATGGAATGGGGATGGTGATCCCGTCATCTTGCGGTGAGTCAGACTAAAGAACCCCATCAATTCCAAGGCGACCGAGAAAGCAAGGCACCTCCTCGGTCTCTTCGCCACTCTCGCTTTGGAACCTAATCCCCTGGTTTCCTTCGCCTCCCCGAGCGAGATTGTAGAGAGGAGAGACGAGGGCTGGGGTTGGGCGAGCGGGCCTTGAACCCCCTTGACGTAGGATGCATGGATTCGGAAAGCATCGAATGCGTGTCGTCGATCGACGGGATGGACCAAGAGGAGACCTCCGTTCAACACCTTCACTCCTCCAAGACCCATGGAGTCGCTCCTCCTCCTCCTTCCGCAATCACCCCTGCCACCAGCGTTCATGAGCTTCTCGAGTGTCCCGTCTGCACGAATTCTATGTACCCCCCAATCCATCAGGTCGTTTTTTTTCGCTATGCAATCTTTGGTCCCCCTCTGCTTTCTGTAGATTATTGCTACAGTCTGTTTAGTTTTTAGGTTATAAAGGAGCGGTCTTGTTTGGCTATCCTGCTAGGATCGGGGAAGATACTGCAATTCTATGACACTCGTTTGCTGTAATTCAATGATCCGATTTTTAAAAATCATGTTATTTTGACCGTGCCTTGGAATTTCATTTCTCCTTTCTTATGTTTCTGATCGTTTTTACTAAATTGATTTATCCAAATGTGTGGCTTTTCGTTCTCTTGAGTTTTGAGGAATCGGTAAAATGACTTCGAATTGTATTTTGTGTATGTGAATTTTGTTTTCTGTTGATATTTCGGCTACTCCAGGAATAATGTCCACTGTGCACAAGTAAAAGGTCGTCCTTCACAGTAGCTAAATGTTTATTATGGAAAGTGTTTTCTCAAGATTTGGATTCTTATATGCAAACTCTTCTACCAAGGTCTTATTGATTGTTATCTGGTCATCTGCTTGATCTTATTATATCGGTTAAGAATTGCACTATTTGATTTTGACATTTTCTTGTTAGAATTACACACTTTAAACTAGCATCAACTCTTAGCTGAAATTTCCTAGTTTAACCTGTACGGCTGTATGTGAATGTTATTGTTAATTTTAGAAAAATTTCGTAGAAAAGTAAATCTATTATCTGTCAGTCACTTCAAAAGGAAGTTAATTTAATGTTTCCAAAATCTTGCTTTCTTGCTCACCTCATTTGCCTACTTTAGGAGTTAATTTTTTTAAGCAAATATACATTATGCTTATGATATTTATTTCTTTAAATTTTGCAAGTTATATTCTCTTATTCCTTAACTTGATACAGAATGATCGTATGTTTGAACAATGAACAGTTTGGGACCTTTGAATCTTGTCCCTGCATATAAACTTCTCTTAGTTGAATGAAACTGATAACTTATTAAGTAATTGGCATATTGACCTATGAATTGGTAATTATACGTTGAATCCGAGCCAGAATAGTATGTTACTTGTCCTTCATGACTTGTTGGTTTTCAAAGTTTTCAAGGAATATTTTTCTTCCAATTATTTGATTGAAATGCAGCATATATAGTTTATAGGATTATATTTTATAAATGCATACTTTTGGGTTAATATTTACTGAACGTATGATTATGAGAATTGTATCAAGTCATACATAGTAGAGTCATCCTGTCATTGATGTTAATTCTCTTTATTTTTAAAACCTAAAGATTTTTATCATTTTCAAAATCATTAGTTAATTGTGTGTCATCTTTATTACGTTGAGTAGTCAGCATCCATAGTATTCTTTAGGTACTGCCAACTATGGATGCTCAAAATTAACTATTCCAGACCTGAGGAATACATATTTGTTAGGAAAAGTAAAGGTGACAGCTAACACTTATTTAATAAAGAGAGAACAATTATTACTCCCAGAAGAAAGTGGCACAATTACTTTCTGATACATCAAGTGGCAAGGATGGGACAATTTGCTTAGTTAATTATTACTGGAAAACCATGTTTTGCTAGCTAAACTTAGTATTCAGGTATTTATTCAGTTCTATTTAAGTGAGGATAACAAAAGATAATGCGACATTTTGGAGACCATTATTGTGGCCTAGTTTTTATGTTATCCAAGTTTATATGAATAAGAAACACAGATGTATTATGTTTATTCTGACATTGACAAAGTTCAGAGCAAATAGATAAGATTCAACTCTGAGAAGCACAAATGTCAGAGGATATTTATTAGGCAAGTACTTTAAATACTTTTTTATCGTGAAATATTTATTTCATTTTGTTTTCTAATGGCACATATTTGTTTTTCTATTTTATATTTGTAACGAACTATCTTAATATTGTTTTTTAATATCGTTGCAATCTCACAATAAATGATTACAAACTCTGGATAATGTGATTGTCACTGTGTATTAATTGACTATGGACATTAAGTGCACAGACCGTGTCTTCTACGAGGATTTAAATAGTTTTGGTGAAAACCTATAATCAAATATCAGTACTATGGATCTTCATTCATAGGTGAAATTTTATTTTATTTTTACATATTATTTATTGCTTTTTTAGGAAGATTGATCTCATTGAAAAATTTAATGTTTTAGCTGAGAAGAGAATGTGATTTGGAGAGAATGTAAGATGGTTGATCATGAAGAATTTACATGAACAATCTCCTCAACGACTGTGTCATAATGCAACTATACAGTACATCCCCGAAGGATACCAACCAGCCCATAGTAGTTCTAATTGGTGTCTATTTAATATAACCTGAGGAATCCTATGATTAGTGGTACATAGATGATATATTGATGGGCAAGTGAAAGATGATGACAACAAACAGAATGAGCATGGAGTATCAATTAGTCTTACTCCTACCCAAGGTTGGACAAGAAACATTTTTGAAGAGGATGTTTGGAAAATTTTTGACATGGGACAATTTTGAGTTGCCGGAAATGATGCTTAGATTTTGGATGATTTGAACATAACTGGTGTCAGATAATCCAAACCCCAATGAATAAGGTCTTGGGTTGGATATGTTTGTTGTCTTTTGTATTTTGTGGTGTCAAATGTTTATTATAGTGCCTATTGAGTTAATGTCACTATGCATATACTTTTTTGTAACATTTCCATAGCTGAAATGAATTTGAAGTGAAATTGGGGGGAAATACAAGAGGCAGCGAGGGACCAAATCAGCACGTTAGCAGACCATCTCTATCAAATCAGTTAAGTATTGTCAATACCAACCTGAATAGAAGCCATGATTGGTAATAGATTGAGATTTTAAATGCTGCTGACTACACAAATTGAGGGCCTTTGTGGGACAAATAATCAGGATGCCTTGGAGCAAAATGCCTTTCTTTTTGCATAATCATGAACTATTCGACTGCTGATTTCAATTAACATATATTATTGGCATCCTTTTACTTAGTTAATAATTAATTATGTTTCCAGGGATTACAAATTGTGGATTATATTGGGTGACTAAGCCTCTTTTATCAAACCAAATGCAACTCAACTGGAATGTACTCAGTTGGTTTATGGTGTATAGGACAAAAAATATTTTATTTATAATCATATGAGCTATGATAGAGAGCGTGAAATAATAGCGTGAAACTCAATGTGAATGACGTGGCACTTTTCGTGTACACGTCCGATTGCCGCTTGGACACTGATGGCGGCTTCCAGCCGCCGCCCCAAACAAAACTATAACCTGGGGGACACAGTGAACCCGTCGAGGATCGCTGCAATTGGAGTGCCACGTCATTCACGTTGAGTTTCACATTGAAAATTCACGTTGTCTATCATTTTTGTTTTTCAAAAGGTAAGAAGCTGTAGCCTGTAGCTAACCAGAGCTAAACATCATCAATTATAAGTTTGCTAATTTTGGTTAGGTTAGCTTCATCATGATTCAAGGAAATCTTTAGCATATTCTTATTTGTAATTTTGCATACACTTGCTCTTTCTTCTTCCTAAAAGTTGTAGTGCATGGATCTTGTAATTGTTCATTTGTAGGCCGCATCATCTCCTACATATATGTTAATACATATTTATGAGCTGGCTAGTTTAACTAGCAAAGTATTTTGGCATAGAATGAGAAGTATTTCTTATACTAAATTTGTCTTGCGAGTTAGTTTTGCAGTGTCAAAATGGGCATACACTCTGTTCAACATGTAAAACAAGGGTGCACAACCGTTGCCCTACTTGTCGCCAAGAGCTTGGGGATATCAGGTGTTTGGCACTGGAAAAGGTGGCTGAGTCACTTGAGCTTCCTTGCAAGTACTATCCACTCGGATGCCCTGAAATCTTCCCATACTACAGCAAGCTGAAACATGAAGCTCAGTGCAACTTTAGACCATACAATTGCCCATATGCAGGATCTGAATGCTCTGTTGTCGGAGATATTCCTTTTCTGGTTTCGCACTTAAGAGATGATCACAAGGTAGACATGCATACGGGGTGCACATTCAATCATCGATACGTTAAATCTAATCCTCGAGAAGTTGAAAATGCCACATGGATGTTGACTGTAAGTAAATATAGTTCCACTATTGCTTCAGAAAAGGCAGTCTTACTAGTTTGTACTTTTGATCATTTTACATTCTTAAAGAAACAGTCCTCAAAGGTATCCAAGGAACATTATCTAAGTGTTGCTTCAAAGCAGTATCCAGCCTCATGGAACATTATTCTCTTATATACATTCTTGTTTTGTTCATCTGTGTTATTTTTTGCAGGTTTTTCACTGCTTCGGTCAGTATTTCTGCTTACACTTTGAGGCCTTCCAGCTTGGGATGGCTCCTGTTTACATGGCATTTCTACGCTTTATGGGGGACGAAAACGAAGCCAGAAACTTTAGCTACAGCCTCGAAGTTGGGAGCAACGGAAGGAAGCTAATATGGGAAGGAACTCCCCGAAGCATTCGTGACAGTCACCGTAAGGTTCGTGACAGTCACGATGGGCTCATCATACAGAGGAACATGGCACTCTTCTTCTCCGGCGGCGACAGGAAAGAGCTGAAGCTGAGGGTGACAGGCAGGATCTGGAAAGAGCAGCAGAACAATGAGGCCGGTGTTTGCATGCCAAACCTCTTTAGCTGAAAACTTACTCCACTCAATCTGGTTGTTGCTGTAGCCTGTAGATGAAACATGAAACATGAAATTCTACAACCTTGTTATATTTTAAACACTTGTGTTGATGGATGATCCAGAATTTGGTTCCATATTTTAAGAGAATGAAACATGTGACAATTGGTTTAAAATATTTACGATATTATAGTGCAATTCTGTCTGTATACTACTGTGGTTGCTATACGGATATTATAGCAAGTATTTTATTTAGTGATATGTTAAGAGTACTAAAAGTTAATGAGTATTGGACTTTATAAAAAGATAAATTAAATTACAAAAATTAAAAAGACATCCTTCCTAAACTAAACTTTAAGCCTAATTAATATCTATTCGATACCAACTGACGCTAATAATGAAAAAGAAAATAAGAACGTAAAAGAAAAAATGAACCATATGGTAAATATTCTAAATGTTAATTGAAGGTGAAATCTACATGGTGTGAGTTTCAAGAGGCATCTACGGAAGCTCCTCGTCAAAGGGCTTGAAACTTGACGATCTCCAAATTTACAGCCGGAGCTCTCTTTAAATACCTGTCTGCTGCTTCTTTCGATATCATACTCAGCACTCAAGTGCCTCTTTTAACAAACTAACAATTCTATTTGTTTGTCTTCTTCCACCTTCAGAAAATATGGCAGATGAAGTAGCATGCCCGGCACAAGCAAGTATGATGAGAGAACTGGAGTTATTAGTGTTGGTATCCAAAGTGCAGCCGAATATTTAAATAAATCAGAATTTTTGTATAAATTATGGATACTTCATTGTATATATAATTTTAAACAAAATAACATAAAATAAAATATATCTTGTAGTCTTTGATAGACATGAACGATATCACAAAACAAATAAGAGTTTCACATGTGACTCCTCTAGCAGTATTCAGAAGCACTAGATCATGAACTAGATATGATCTACTAGGTGTTAGACTCTTGGATCGACGAAACCTTTTAGAAGCACTATGAATCTTCCTTTAATAGAAGAAAGGGAAGAAGATGTGTCTCTAAGGAGAGAAGTAGTTTACCAAAAGCTTCAAGAGAGAAGTGGAGAGACAGATCATCCTCTCCAAATCTTCTAAAGGTGACTATTTATAGCCTCCAAGGGGGCGGTTGATTTTTTTTACATAAGTCTGCTAAATCGATTGGCCAATCGATTAAATACTGTCAATCGATTAACCAATTGATTGATAAGAGTTTTGCGAGAAATAAAAATTTACTGAATCGATTAAACACTGTCAATTGATTGAAAAGCGAGGGAGGAAGCTTCCTCGAGGAGAAGGCTGGAGTTGCATTTAGGTCAAGTCAACTCTAAATGATAGAAAATCACCTAAGTGATCAAAGATCGAAAAAGGTCAACTCAATGGTTGACTTTGAAGTATTTAAGGTCCGAGACCCCTCGGATTATCATAATTCAATTTGTGAACTTTCAGAACTGAGACGCCAGTTAAGACCCAAGGCTCCTTAGATAGGAACTAAGGTGCCTCGGATGCAAAATGATCATGGAAGAGCCGTTGGCTACGAGGATTAAACTCTATCCAACTGAGACGTCCTAGATCACATTGAAGGCGCCTCCAAGTCACATCAGTATAACAATAACTTCCTCCAGATGGCTATTAATAGCACCCTGAGCTAGAATAAGAAACAACAACTTGTATTAAATTTTCTTACCCTTTTGTGAGCTTTTTAAAGTCTGTAAGAGGTTTCTCCGTCTTCAACGAAAAAGATTTTAGTAGAGTTTTCAACCACCTTGAATTAGCAACTTTTTCTTGTTAGAACCGAAAGAAATTTAGATATCTCCACAATGGTATGAGATTGTCTACTTTGGGCCTAAGCCCTCATGGTTTTGCTCTTGGGCTCTCTCAAAAGGCCTCATATCAATGGAGATATCTTTTTTCCTTATAAGCATATGATCTTTCCCATGTGTTTTCGATGTGGGACTATGTTTGCAACCTTGCAACCCCAACAATCCCCCCTCAAATAAAGGACCACAAGTCCCCCTCAAGCGGACCCCAACAATCCCCCCTCAAACAAAGGACCACAAGTCCCCCTCAAGCGGAAACCCTTTCTGTATGATGTCTGATTCTCAACCCACCAAGACTTTCTGCCCCTCAGTCGCCTAGCCGCAACTAGGACTTCTATGCCTGGTGTCTGATTCTCTTGATCAAGACACAGGAGCTCACACATCCTTTATTCAAGGCTTAACTCACATAGTTAGATCTGGATCATGACTCTGGCTCGTGCTTCTTCCGGCGGTTAGTCCGGTGAAGAGCAACCTGACTTTGATACCAATTGTTAGAACTAAAAGGAATTTAGATATCTCCACAATGGTATGATATTGTCCACTTTAGGTCTAAGCCCTTATGGTTTTGCTCTTGGGCTCTCCTAAAATGCCTCATACCAATAGAGATATATTTTTTCCTTATAAGTCTATGATCTTTCCCATGTATTTTCGATGTGGGACTATGTTTGCAATCTTGCAATCCCAACATTCATGTTTAATAAAGTAAATCCTGGAGCCTCTTTATTTTATGTTGTTTATTTTAATTGCTTAATCTGCTTGTCCTTGCTAAATAGAAAGTAAGAGAAAATTCTAAGTTTACTTGTAGGGCTATTCACTCCTTTCTAACCTGTCGATCCGGACCTATACTATAGATGAAGAAGAATGAGATGATGAGTGAGGCATCTGAAACCCACCAAGAGATCAAGAATCAATCTGGAGGTGTTCCCCAATTTCTATATTTAGTTTGTTAGTAGAAAGTTTGGCCATTTGATAAAATTATAATTTAAGCAATTTGATTCAGTTTAAATGCTTACATTAGTTCTTCTGCATTGTATTCCTACAAACTGAGGAGCAAATGAGGAGCATGGCACAAGGGGCAATTGATGTCGTGAATAATGTTGTAGGAATGGGAGCAAATACATCGAGTAACACAACCTCCTGAATTTCAAACATCATATATTTTGATTCAGGATTCGGAATTAGACTCAGTCAAAGATCACATTGCATATTTCAGAGATCTACGTAATAAGAGAATTCGTAACTACTATTTTTCGGGCTGAAATTCCACCGTTTAGACCCTCATTCAGCCCGCCGAAGTTTTTATTACTATTTTTGGTATTTTTATTTTTATGGTATTTAGGATATTTCTTGTATTCTTGATAATTATGGGTCATAATAACATCCTATTTATTTTATTTTAACCTTGTAAGAGATTTTTTTCTGAAAAAATTTCTTTTCTTTTTTATAAGATTGAAATTGAGGTTCCAGATTTCTTTCCTCCTTGATAATAGAGTTTTCAATTTTTTTGGTAGCTTCTCTTCTCGACTTCTCCTCCAATCTTTCTTCTTGTCAGCCTGCAATGATCGTATTCTGTCTAGATAATCACTATTCTATCCGGCATCAGTTAGTTGTCTCAATTGGAGATATCAGAAGCATAATTAGGCTGAATTTGGTGGATTATTTTGGTATATATGGAATGCTCAAGATTTGCATTTACTTGTATGATTTAATTTGCAGACTAGGCTTCAAGTGAAGAGCATGGCACAGGGGGCAACTGAAGTTGTGAAGAATGTTGTGGGAATGCGAGGAGACACCACTTCTCCAACCAAGGCCGCCACCACGGCGCCGCCACCACCATCAACAAGACATCAACTTGGGTTCCATTAAAGTTCAACATTGTTTTCTCCGTATACAAATAAGTTTATCTTTGTTTTCACCAAATACAAATATCCCAGAGATTTTTAGTTTGTTTTCTCCCCCTCAGATTCAAAAATCCTGCAAAGGATTTATTGCAAAAAGAGAATTATATTACGAGCATAATTAATCTACTTTGACGTGTCAACTACTATTTGTATTTACCAAATTGTTCGACAGTTTCAACATGTAGAACATTGAAAAAACACTGAGTTCTTGGCGGTTCATCTTATGTAGTAATCCATTATTATCAAATTGTATCCGGGCTTGTTACTTCTCGACTATGAAAAAGAATAAATCGAAATTTATATATACTACTCTAAAGATGATATTAGCCAACAATGACACATAAAGAAAAAAACAAAATAATGGTAGGTTAATATTCTACACTCTTGGAGATATGTGTTGGAATTACAAGAAATATGTTGAATTAAAATTTACAAGAATCAAATTTTAGGGTGATCTGTCGAGATAACTTAAGTTGATAATTTTAAATCGTGTCTTAGCTAATTAGACCGATCTGAACTTTCATAGTGAGTGGGATATTGTTGGCCGAATGCTCCTGAGTGGTCCTGAGTGTTGTGAGATCCGAGTGGCTCGAGTGATTCCCGAGTCCAAATGGAATGCCTAGTGCCTCCCAAAGGGTTGCCGAGTCTGGATGTCGAATGCTCTTGTTGAGTCACCAAGTCGCTCAAGTGCCGAGTTCGAGTCGGCCTAGTGCTATGTTGCTAAGTTAGGCAAACACTGAGTGGCCGAGTTGATTGAGCTGCTAAGTCAACCGAGTGACGAGCTACTGAGTTGGTAGAGTATTGAGTCGCCAAGTGTTGAGTTGCTGAGTTTGAATGCTCGAGCTGGCGAGTCGGTAGAATCGCCCGATTGGGAAAAAGAGATGTTGAGGCCTATATTTAACGTAGTTTTTTTTTTAAATAAATAAATTAGTCTGCACTAGTGGCGCTTCAAGGTTACGCTGAATATCTGTTTCCCAAGTTATAATGACAAATTACTGTCACTACTAAGCGTGGGTCAGTCGTGATGAACCGAGCTTGTACCTGAACGCTATTATGGGTAAATCGCCGAGCGGAATACATGGCGAAGAGGAAGAAGCAAGGGGGAACAAAGGGGGATGAAGTTTCCTTTCACCTACTCCTATTTAAGGTCATGCCCCCCCAGGGCTTGGTTGAGTTTGTCACCACATCATAGAATTGTCAAGTTAAGAAAGGGTTGATTCCCGACGAAATAGAGAGAAATATTATCTCATGTGATGGTTTACTCAGTTTCAATTTACCTATCTACAGATAGTTGTGGGGTCAATCGTGTGAGACGTCTGGATTAGCGTATGACCTTTTTCAAATTCATACCTCTATTGTAGTAAATGGTACTGGTTTGAATGTTAGCAATAGTCGGTCATTTCACTAAGCAAAAGAATAATTCATGTTGATTTACTTGGGCAAATTTTGCTCCAACCTATCCGACATTTAACGCGCATAGGTCATGTTCACAGACGAGTCAACTTGGTTCAGTACAATCCTAATCAACTTGACATGCGTGAGAGAGTCTCTTTGCATATATATGCTCACAATTTCAATGCTTGTAATATGTGTTGGGACCTTGTCGTTTAGCTAGAGGGGGTGAATAGCTACTTTTTGATTTTCCTGCCTACAAGGTTAGCGTGCGCAAGCGGAAATACTAAAATAATAAACTAAATTAATCACTAACACAAACTGTTTATGTGGTTCGAAGATAAAGCTCCTACTCCACGGCTGCCCGTAAGGTGGACGATCCCGATCCTTCGGTGGATGACTCCCCGGAAAACCTCCCGCTAGCTCTTGTCGCTCCTTATGGGTGGAGAAACCTCGCCACAAACCCTCGACAATAGCTGAGTACTAGAAGACTACTAATAAGCTCTAACCAAGCTTATTTTGTCAAGATCTCTTAGCCAAAACCAATCTCTCTTAAATAGAGCTCTTGCTGAAATGATCGTTACCAGTCGACTGGTCAAGCATCGGACGACTAGTCCCACTTGGATTCGAACGTTACAACTCAACGTTTGAATTCCAGCCGTCATCAGTCGACTGGTCCTTGGATCAGTCGACTGATCTTTCTGTGGACTTCATCAGTCGACTGATCCAAGCATTAGTCGACTGGTCTATCCCTAAACCTAAGGTTTCCCTTCCCGAGTACATTTCTCTTAGCACTCGAACCCTAGGATTTCCTGAGTACACTTCTCTTAGCACTCGAACCCTCACGACTTAGCTGACTCTTCATCCAACAGCCTCGACTTGTTGCCTTCAAGCCCTCTTTGACTTTGGCTCTTGTCCCTCGGATGCATGCAAGCCCACGGCTCATCTCCTATGCCATTCTTCACGTATGCCTCGAAGTCCGCTTCTCTCGGCTCATCATTCCTGCTCCAGCAGCCTCGACCTGTTGCCTTCAAGCCCTCTTCGACTTCGGCTCTCGTTTCTCGGATGCATGCAAGCCCACGGCTCGTCTCCCCATGTCATCCTTCGCGTATGCCTCGAAGTGCGCTTCCCTCGGCTCATCGTCCCTGCTTTGTCCACGGTCCCTCGGATGTATACAAGCTCACGGCTTGTCTCCTCACACTATCCTTCACCGGACCTGAAGACATCCAACTAAGTTCATGTGTATCCTGCAAACCTGCACACTCAAATACACACATCAAACACAAGGGTGAACCTAACTTAAACTCTTTGTCCAAATATCAAAACACATTGTCACTCCGGACCATAGATTGCCTCAACAATCTCCCCCTTTTTGATGTTTGGAAATACGTTTAAGTTAGGAAAATTAAATAGCAAATACAATGCTAACAACTATTTGGACTTACGTTGCCAAGACTTCACCTTGGACTTATACCGCCAATGCATATGCAATGCAAACATGCATGGATCCTATCACAAGACATCCCTACACCTAAACCTCCCCAATGAGTTTAAAACTTTTACCAAAACGGGCTTTTTAATAGCCTCTCAAGGCTCCCCCTACATTGGACTTACAAAGACTTTTTAAAAACCTTCCCAAGGTTCCCCCTTTGCCACCAAGTGAGCAACAATGCTCCCCCTTTACCTAAGCTCCCCCTTGACCTAGGATTTCTTGCAAAGGCGTGTTTAGTTTCCTACTTAAACCTAACACTTCTCCCCCTTTGCCACACATCAAAAGGACTCCAATAATTTCCCTCTTATTAGATCCTTTGACTTCTAATGATCATAAACATAGTGTATTACCCCCCATAAAATTATACACTTATTTTACATCATTATGACACTTGTCGATTGCTAAAAAAAATAATTTTAGCCTGTATCAGTCGAATGCTCTCTGAACCAATCGACTGGTACCCTGAAAATCTCATTTTTAACATTTCTGACCCAATTTCAGAAATGCGCCAGAAATTTCACAAATCTCTAAAAATTCTCAAATTTTGTGAAGAGGTTTGTGGTACCCATATCTACTTGGGAAAAATACTTTTAAAAATGTATCTATCACCAATCCCAAAATTGACACAAAACTCAAAACTATCTAAATGGTTCAATTGAACATTGACCTAAAGTCCTAGTTTTGACCTCCTCTTGATGTCTTTGCCCATACCAAACCACAATGTATCCCTAGCATTGGTTTATATGACATCTATTCATCAAAAACTAACTTCCATGCTATATGACCTCAATGTCATATTTTATGCATGATACTCAAACCCAATGTATCAAATCCCTAGGATTGAGACTTAAATCCGTCTCCAACTCCTTTGGCACACTTTATGCCCCATTTAGACTTCCGAGAGAAATCCTCCCGGGATTCATAGACCATGAGTCCCAACCTGGCTCCTAGAGCTCCCCCTTGAGCTCTTAGTCTTATCTACCTCCCTAGATGACTCAATAAACATTAGGCCACACCGATGTACCTCCAGTGACTCTTGGCCTACAACCTCAACTTCCTTAACTTTGGACGCCTTATCATTGGTTAAGGTCTTTTTACCCTTAAATGACACTCCCTTGTCATTCTTGGACTTTTCCTTCTTGCCATAGTTATATGCTACCCTAGCATATTTCTTTTCATTGGCATCGGAGAACTTAGATCGGTATCCTAAACCCGATCTATCATTGTTGGGTTTTTAACTTCCCAACATCATACCTAAACCCCTAGATCCAATAGTGAATCTATCTAGGGTTTTCTCTAATTTATCAAGCTTTGCCCTTAAAACTTGATTTTCCCTCTTTAGGTTTTCAAACCTAGAATCAATATGTCCACCTTAAACATTCCTAGACCTACCCACCTTCCTAGGCATATGTCTTCCCTTCTTAAGATTAATGCCTTGGTCCTTAGGTGTAAAGGTTCTTGGTTTATCATGATGCGCGAACTCCCTAGGGTTTTGATATGCAACATTAACCCTATTTCTATCATGATATCTAAATCCATGATTATTCTTAATAAGCATATAAGAATTTAAAATTGGATTTACTTTTAAATACGGGTTTATCTTCCCTTTTACCTTTGAAGCTCCCCCTTGACTTGAGCTCCTCTTCTTTTCCAATTTCTTCAAATGCGCCAATTTCTTGATTTCTCCTTTCTTTGGGCACTTAGTGTGGTAGTGTCCACGCTCACCACACGTGAAGCAAATTATATGCTTCTTCTCCTTTTTTCCCTGCAACCCATGTTAGTTTTCGAAGGAATTGACTTGAGTTTAGGGTTTACCTTCTTTTTCTTACCCAATGGGCACTTGTCCTTGTAGTGTTCCTTTTGATTGAACCCAAAACAAATTATATGTTCCTTTGCCTTTTCTTTGGTGGAGGTGGAGACTTCTTCTTGCTCCGATCTTGAGGATGGTTTTTCCTCCCTCTCAATTCTTGACGTGGAGACTTCTCATATTTCTTCCTCATTTGAGGATGTGGACGATTCCACTTTCTCCTTCTCTTCGGATGTTGAGCTTGATTCAACCTCCGATTGGTCATTCTCCTTTTCTTGGACCAATGACCCTTTTTCCTTGGGCTCCTCTTGTCCTTGTCTCTGTGTCGAATTTTCATGTAAAGCTATCACCTTTCTCCATAGCTCATATGCATTCTTGTATTCTCCTACATTTAACACAATATATGGAGGTAATAAATTTAATACAATTCTAGTTACCTCCTTATCCGCCTCCGCTTCCTCCATTTGATCCTTAGTCCAATACTGAGGTCGAAGGCGTTTTCCCTTCTTGTCCGTTAGAGCTTCAAATGGAACCTCCAATGCGGTCCAATGGTCTCAATCCATTTGAAACCACGTCTCCAACCGCTTCCTCCAATAATCGAAGTCATCTCGGTCGTATGGAGGTGGAATCCGAATATCCCATCCTAGCGGGCCTTCCGAGTCCATCTTCCTCTAGCTCTTTTCCTCTCCCGGCGGTTAGTCCGTAGATGAGCGAACTTTGCTCTGATACCACTTGTTGGGACCTTGTCTTTTAGCTAGAGAGGGGGGGGGGGTGAATAGCTACTTTTCAATTTTCCTTCCTACAAGGTTAGCGTGCGTAAGCGGAAATACTAAAACAATAAACTAAAACAATCACTAACAAAAACCGTTTACGTGGTTCGAAGATAAAACTCCTACTCCACGGCTGCCCGTAAGGTGGACGATCCCGATTCTTCGGTGGATGACTCCCCGGAAAACCTCCGGCTAGCTCTTGTCGCTCCTTGTGGGTGGAGAAACCTCGCCATAAATCCTTAACAATACCTGAGCACTAGAAGACTACTAATAAGCTCTAACCAAGCTTATTTCGTCAAGATCTCTCAGCAAAAATCGAGCTCTCTTAAATAGAGCTCTTGGCTGAAATGACCATTACCAATCGACTGGTCAAGCACCAGTTGACTGGTTTCACTTGGATTCGAACGTTACAGCCCAACGTTTGAATTCCAGCCGCCATTAGTCGACTGGTCCTTGGATTAGTCAACTGATCTTTCTGCGGACTTCATGAGTCGACTGATCCAAGCATCAGTCGACTGATCCACCCCTAAACCTAAGGTTTCCCTTCCCGAGTACATTTCTCTCAGCACTCGAACCCTAGGATTTCCCGAGTACACTTCTCTCAGCACTTGAACCCTCACGACTTAGCTGACTCTTCATCTAGCAGCCTCAACCTGTTGCCTTCAAGCCCTCTTCGACTTTGGCTCTCATCCCTCGGATGCATGCAAGCCCACGGCTCGTCTCTCATATCATCCTTCGCGTATGCCTCGAAGTTCGCTTCCCTCGGCTCATCGTTCCTGCTCCAGCAGCCTCGACCTGTTGCCTTCAAGCCCTCTTCGACTTCGGCTCTCGTCCCTCGGATGCATGCAAGCCCACGGCTCGTCTCCCCATGTCATCCTTCGCGTATGCCTCGAAGTGTGCTTCTCTCGGCTCATCGTTCCTGCTCCAGCAGCCTCGACCTGTTGCCTTCAAGTCCTCTTCGACTTCGGCTCTCGTCCCTCGGATGCATGCAAGCCCACGGCTCGTCTCCCCATGTCATCTTTCGTGTATGCCTCAAAGTGCGCTTCCCTCGGCTCATCGTCCCTACTTTGTCCACGGTCCCTCGGATGCATACAAGCCCACTGCTTGTCTCCTCACACCATCCTTCACCGGACCCGAAGACGTCCAACTAAGTTCATGTGTATTCTGCAAACCTGCACAATCAAATACACACATCAAACACAAGGGTGAACCTAACTTAAACCTTTTGCCCAAATATCAAAACACATGGTCACTCCGAACCATAGATTGCCCCAACAATATGTTCATAAACCAACTAAAATACCATGAAACTCAATCTTTTTCTTTTCCACCTCCTTTTCCATTCACATTTTCGACGCCTTATACTTCTACTTCAATCATAGAAGCATGTTCATTAACAAATAGACATCTAACTAAAGAATGAAACAAAAGAGAAATCAAGATAAGATTTTCTTGCCTGTAAAATGACTTTGACGTTTGAGAACAACAAATCTCGAGTGAGATTGTACTTGCACTCGTCCGTCCATTTTAAGATATCAATTCAGGGAGAATGAAAGCTCCTTCGTACATTTTATAGAGTGGCTTTCTTTCAACAGCATGTGAAAGCCAAGTTCAAGAACACAATAGTACACAAGATGTTCTATATATTTAGAATTTTAGCCACCACGCAAATTCATACAGTTCTTTTCATGTGGAAATGTATCTGGTCGACTTCTGCATTCTAACTGCATAAATTGATATGGATCTTCTATAGCACTATCAAATGGAACCCTACATAATCTTACCCCTAACTAGATCACATTATCTATTGAGAGTTCATTTCTCCATACTGAAAGTTCTCAATTCCTCTCCCGCAGCCCACAAGTAACTGAATCGTCCCAATCTGAAATTCTCACCTTGTCCCACCACTCACAAGTCTCCAAAAATGATGAGAGTCCAAACCCCTGATGACTTCGATAAAGGTCAAGAAGTAGTTATCCTAATAATGGAGGCAGTGGTTGGTGCTAAAGAACGAGAGAATCCTATTGCTTTCATAATCTAGAGCTGTTTTTTTTTTGGTTTATGTAATTGCTGTCATGTATCCAAGAAGAAGGTGACAGGTTGAGGCCAAGGCCAAGGCCAAAGCTATTTGGTCACTGTTGACGTGAGTGGAGTTCAGCTCTCAGTCACTGCAAATTTGTGCTCCCCAAGAACAATGGAGATATCAGAAGTACTTCCTTCCAGAGGGAGAAAGAGTGAGCAACCAAAATATATAGCATAAACAAGATAATTGTCCTCCCATATACTTCATCTTAGATGATAAAAGATTACTGTTGAGTTATGTTCAAACCCTCTTATGAATACTTGAGGTGGATTTGAAGCTTTTCATATTGCAATTTTAATATTATGTTAAATCTACATCATCCCTGCATGTCTAATACATATAAAAACCCCTGCTCACTGCAATGGCAATGGTGGTATATGAGTGTGCATGAGATACTCTCCTTGCTCACCCAACACCCAAATATTTTAGAGGTTACATAAATTATGTTCAGGATTTACCTATCTATATTCAAAATCAGTCAGTCGAGATTCCATTATCAAAAAAATATATATAATTTGTGCTTGTCTGTCTTCAACAAAATTGCTGCCACTGTCCTGAGTGTTTCTTGTGTCCAATCACTAGAGAGGAAGCACGTGAAGCTATTGGTCTCATTCCTCCATGTTGGAGAAGGGAATCTGAATCTTTTGGACCAACATGGAAGACAAGATATGCCGCCCTTTTTTAGCTTGTGTTCTTCCTTCATCTCTTTCAAATCTATTGGCTTGGATCCCCAAATATTTTTTCATCAATCTTCACCTTTCACTTGCACTTCCACTGGCCATTTCTTGCCTCAGCCATCAATTCCATGGGCCTACTACCCCTCCTAGCATTTGGATCTATTATGGTAAGATGCAATAGTTTAACACCAAAATCTACTTGATTAATGTAAGTATAACTTATCTTCAAAAGGTCAATTCATTCTTAGGAAGTTGCTGAGAAGTGATGATGCAACATCAAGTGCATGATGATGACCACACAAATGGCTACTTATCTTCCCCAAGTGGAATTTAGCCTCATATTTCTCTATTGTTTGTTTCTTTTTTCCTTTTTTTTTGGTGGTCATTCAATGCAATTTAGGCAGCCATGCAAGTTTGAAACTTACATTGGCCAGAGAAAGAGAAGCTGATGAGCACTTCTTCGCCTGCCTTCCTTGACAAAAGGAAGAAATATGGAAGAGTAAAGTGTGGATTAAATTAACTCCAACAGCAATCAATAGTTCTCAGAATAGACCTAAGCAAACAAGACTGGTGAAAAAAGAAACTACTGACACATTGAACAGCATGAACACTCAAAGCGTTTGTAAAAAATTAACAACTAATATTAATGCACAAAAGAAAGATGCTCTCTCCCCCCTTGTTTTGTATCAATTATATTATTACTGCAATGGTCATTGTGTTCCTCTCCATGATTGATTAAACTAAGTTATTCGTGGACCCGTTTCTCTTCTTTGCTTTGTTTACATCTCCAAATATTCCTACCAATATCGTCGTGCTCCTCTCCATTATTGATTAAATTAAGCCAATAATGTGGATTTTTTCTTCACTCTTTATTTTTTTACTCACATGATTGAAGACGAGCATAGCGCAGTTGTTTGGACATGATGATTGTTGTGGCAACTCTGTTGTCTGCTTCCCCAAATTGTTCATCGATAGCACACCATCCAAAGCGTACTGCACCACATGACACAGCCTCACAAGCATTAAGGAGAAGCAACCATAGAATTCCTCTCTCTATATAATCAGCCACTTCCTCTTACTTTCGTTTCTTATTTGTTTCTTCTCTTCCTCTCCTCTCCTCTTCGACTCCTCCCTGCGATCTTCCACAGTGACACAGTATAGAACAAGGAAAAAGATTTTTTTTTTTTCCTTTTCAGAGAACTGAAATAGAAACCTACAGGAGAGATGTACGCTGAGGCTGGTCTTCAGCTGCCAGTCTTCTCACAGGGCTTCCTGCAAGAAGTAGCAGGCAGCGGCTACCAAGGCCCCTACTCCCACCTTCCACTCTCCGACGACGATAGCCTCCTAAATTTCCATGTCGGAATCGCTGATGGTGGGCTCAACCTGGTATGTTTGCTCCCTGGACGAATGCTTCAGTTTGTTAAAGAAAAAAAAAATTGATTGATTCAAGCTAACAAGAAGACCTCAAAGATTACTAGTATTCTTCAACTGGAAACAACACCCAAGTTCTTTAATCATTGAGTCTTCTAGAATTGTACAAGAAAGATGGAAAAGGTAATGGTTTTTTGAAAGAAAAAAAAAATTGTCAGTGCCTCTGAAGATCAATGCGTGAAGTTCAAAAAAATTCTTCTGTTGACATCTTGTTCTTGTTGCAGGGGAATATGGTACAGACTCCTACAATATCAGAGTATGATATGGGAGGAGAAGGTGACCTTTTCAAGGCTCCAGAAGCCATCCTAGAAGAGCCAGCACTTGAGCTTCATATTGCAGCTGCCATGTCCATCCTATCCACCGGAGGCGATGTCATCACGGAACCTATGAAGGTTGCTGATATGGAATCCATTCAGAATGATCACCTCGACAGTGTAATTTATGAGTTGAAGAAGGATCTGCTGGAGGAATCAGAGATAGAAGATTCAATTACAGAACTCCTAGGGGTAATTCATGAAGTTCCTTCTTTTGAAAAGCTTGGCTCCATGGAAGGATCAATCCAAAAAAGTATCAGTTCTGGGTCTCTGAATTCAGTGGAGTTAATTCGCAGCAGTACCATGGGACCAGACCCATTCTTTGATCTCCAAGGATTGGATCTTGCAGCTGCATATAGCTTGAGGAGAGCATATAGTGAGGGAGACATTCAGGTTCAAATGAACTGCTTTCTCATAGTTTCCCTTTTTGTTTTATTATGCTCATGAAATTAATCAAAATTCTAATTATATAGAATTCATTCATTTAATAGATCAACTATGTGCATTCTCCAAATATCTGGAGAACTCAAACAGGATGAACAGGATCATTGATTTTGAGTTTTCATGGCAGAGTCTTGGGAATAAAAGCACAAGCACTGGAAATGCAGTCGCAGTGTGTTCTTCCTTTGAGCAGCTCCTAACCATCAGTGACCTTAAGACTGAACAACGACAGCAAAAACTATCCAGGTACAGGGAGAAGAAGAGTAAGAGAAACTTTGGCAGAAAAATCAAGGTACTACTTAGTTAAGCTCAGGATAAATCATTGAAATGTGATATTCTCTAAATGAGATCATCATTCTCCACGTCTTGCAGTATGCTTGCAGGAAGGCTCTTGCAGACAGTCAGCCAAGAGTTCGAGGAAGGTTTGCAAAATCTGAAGAGTGTGAGAGTCTGAAGCCAAACATGCGAATGCTAGTACTGCATGGTCTTGACAGTGGGCACAAGCTTTCAGTTCACACAAATTGTCGAGGGGTGAAGCCAGCTGCGAGGACAATGAAAAAACAAGCCGCAGTGGATGGATATCTCTGTATCAACTAAGAAGTAGCAAATTAGCATATGATGTAGGCTTGTAGCAACCCTCTCTAGGTAGAAATGAATCTGTGGATCAGTAAATGTAAAGTGGTTTGAATAAAGAGGACATATTTTCCTTGGGATCAATGAGTTAATTTCCTGAAAGGCTGAAACAAAGGACCTGTCTGTCCATTGGCACACACCTCAAGGAGCAATATGATTTCAGTAATCAACATCTGTCCAAAGACTCCAAGCCACTTCACTTGAATTTTTGTTCAGCCAAATTGGTGGCAGACATGAATCAGTGACTAACCCACTTTGTACACAGACAAGAAAAGAAAGCACAACAAAGGCGCAGATGGCAAAGTCAAATTTGAAGACTGAACAGTGGAAACACTAGGAAACTCCGACTGTTCGGATTGAAAAAATATGCAATAAGATCGGCCACAAAACTGTGCAGGGCAGGGATCCAAGAAATAATCAAGATCCTGTTTCCATGTCCCATGCCACAAATCACATTTGAACTATTTTCATTTAAAAAAATGCAAGTATTAAATAGAGGTCATGTTATATTAGATTTAATCAGTTTGTCCACTTATCCCCGAAAGCTTACTTAAGCTCCAGTGCGTTCTTCTTGATCCAGAGTTAAAATGAGGATAATCATATGCAAATTTTGAGATAAAAATAACAACAATATATGTTAACTATACATTGATGTGTCACCTAGGGATAACGATATAGCGGTTAGATTTTTTAAATAATTAATCAGGACATTTAAGGGTAAAATCTTAGTTATGATACATTATAAAAAAATTTCTCTAATGGCACGACAACCCTGAAAATATTGACCTCTTAGATGTGTATTTTTCGATTTATCTAGTATCAATAGATGATCCGGTCGGGAAGGTTTTCTGAGTTGATCGGGAGCCCGGTCGGATCAAGTCTTGGTCGGGTGAAGCTAGTTAAGTCAGGTCTTGGTCAAGCCAAGACTGGCGGGTGCATCAGACGTCGATCCAGCTTGAGTGATCAGAGTTCGAGGTTACTTGGGCTGGGGGGTCGGTCAGCGATATCCAGTCGGGCGTTCCCGGTCGGGAGTCACCGGTCGGGTATGTTCGGTTGGGCAAAGTTAGAAGCACTTGTCGGGTCCCCTGGAAAAGGAAACACTCAGTACAGAGTGGTCCTCCCGGTCGGGAACTCCCGGTCGGGCGTTCTCGGTCGGGCACCCTGGGTCGGGCACCTTGGAACCGTTCTAAAAACGTGAGCCATAGAGAAGTCTGGCTTATCTGACCGACCATCTTTACCCCCTGGTCGGGGTCTGGTAAACCCATAATCGCCCGATCGGGCGATCCCGAGTGATTGAATGACCTCATCAACAATAAGATTTCCTAAATCTCCCCATTATGAGGAAAAGACTTCTGACATAATCATAACTTGTCAGGATAGCAGGCATTAATGAGGGTAGAATTAACCTCTTGATGGATATTTAGGTGGCTATGGCAGAGTCACAGACTGACTAAAGCTGCCAGAAGGTCAGACTGTCAGCTGGTCAGTTTTTAATGAGAAAAGATTGTTGACAAGATAGGGAACCTCTTCCTCCCCTATATAAAACCCCCCTGGTCCTTCAGAAAAGGGGGTTCCGGCAATTGAAATCTCTTCTCCCCCTTGTGCTCTTATTTTTGGTCCGACTCGAGCCCCTTGTGTCCCACTATCTCTTGAGACCGACCCCGACTAACACGCTATTGCGACTGAGGCCATATTGGTCAGACCGAGTCATCCGAGTGAGAACCTTCTTCACTTGTCAATAGGATCAAATTTGGCGTCGTCTGTGGGAATCTCAGCCTAATCAAAAGACGAAGATGAGTGACTCTAACAGGGTGACCGTTACTCTCTCACAAGAAGACCTTGATTTGCTGATAGCCGCCAAAGCTCAAAAGCTGACAGCCGACCAGAAGACTATCGGCCGCCCTACTCAGGAAGGGCCCTCCGAGCCAGCTGCTTGCGCTGGCACAGAAGGCGGAGTTCGCCTGGGTGATAGCCCCCACTTCCCCCGAGCGTTCTTCGGCCTTGCAGAAGGTGCCGGACAATCTGACCCGCAGGAAGTCTCTTCCAACCAAGCAAGGATCAACAAAGGGAAGGCCCCGATTAGCCAGGCCCCCGTTGAGCGCACCGAGTTCTCCTTCTCTAGCCAAGTCCTGCAAGAACCAGTCCCCAAGCATTTTCGGCTCCTATCCATCCCAGAATATAGAGGAGTCACAGATTCAGAGGAACACCTGATGAAGTTTGAGAATGCAGCCCTGCTGCATCAATATACCGATTGTCACGCCCCGAGACCATTGGAGTCGCTGATCCAATATAAAATCGGGCAGCATCTCCCATGTCTGGCGGATAATTTACACATACATACAACACACGCAGTTTATAATTTAGCCTCAGGCCTCAACACAGATATATAATATATGGAAAAGGAACATATCGCAATACTAAAACCTGTAATACTCACTTGAGCTGCCCAGGGCAGGCGCGCCGCAAAACCATATCAAAAGGTCCAACAAAGGACTCAAAAATACAATACCATAAGAATAAATCCAATACAAGCCCACGGTAACAAAACAAATACAAAACATAGACTATGTTATCAAGGAAAACAAAACCAGCGGAAGCTCCCATCCAAATGGAGTCGTGGGGACCCGGGACTGGCAACTGGACTCTTCCGGCGAGCTATCAACCTGAAAACAAAAATATTACGACGGGTGGTGAGTCCAAGTGGACTCCGCGGGTATATAGAAAGATATACATGGCCAACAAAATAGCTGAATAAGCTATAAAGAAACAACATGATACAGTCTCAACAAGAATAGTAGAATATGCATAACTGAAAGTAACAACTGACTGTACATACCAGAAATCAGTCTATCCTGACCATAAAATGACTTGTACAACACGAGTAAGTGCAGGGTCATCAAACCACACATAAGCATATCCTGTACATGCATGTCAAACAAGTGCAGCAAATAAATGCAGCAATCACAATCAAAATGCACAATGCATTATATGCATATGAAGCAATGTCATGGTCACCTCTGACGCTAATCAAGCCATCGAGACAGGCGATACTGTGTCGGCCGAGTGGGTAGAGCTGTGACACTGTACGCACCCTGCTATCACTGCTCCTGAGTGACCGAGTGGACAGGATGCTGGCGGGGGACCACCCCCTACCCCATGTATATATGAGGGAGTGTCGCTCTCATCTCCTCTGGTCTATGGGAAGAGAAGGGATCTTTGCCTGCTACCACGCTCCGAAACCACTACCCCTGAGCTGTCGAGTGGAGCAGTACAGAGCAAATGCACACACCCAACGGTATCCACTAACCCATGAGTGATCGTGTGTGCATATCATGTACCGGAAGACGATGGGCTCAACCACAAGGGAGTCGCTGATCGCCGGCATGCAACAGTGCAGGTATGGTGCATGACTCAGACATATGCAACCCCTACCAGGTCATCATACATACTCAAGATAACATGCACAGGTCGATCACAGGTATAATAACCTAACCATCGTGTATATAAGTGCACATGCAAGTAATAACAGAAATCAAATCAATGTAGGTATCAAATGACATGCCACAATAACCCAATCATTCCATATCTAGACACACGTGCAAGTATGACTAGAATCAACCAATGCAACCATATCATAGTATGCTAATCCCTATCCACATACTCATGCTTATACCAATGCTATACAGAATCAGATAACAAATAAACGAGACTGTATAGAAAGAAATTTAGATCATATCTAAGGTCAAGCATAAGTATCAAGCAGGATAACAAAATGGTAGCAGATAAAGTCAATATCAGCCTACTGCATCAACAACAAATAGTCATGCATAAAGATAACGTGGATCTAAAGAAGACAAGCAAGAAGTACCCGCCTCAAAGTAAGAGTAGTCCGTATCAACAGAGAACCTCCCGTCCAATGATCCACAATCAAAAGTCCAAATCAATGCCCTGTATCAAAGGACATAGTTTTAGTTATCATAACAATTATTAAGTAGCTAAACAAATCCCTAAACCGATTTAGGGTTAACCTACTTATCTCATTTCATTTAATTACATCTAATTAAATGATTAACCCACGTTTGTTTAGGATTAGGTTTCCAATTTAAGTTTAGCCTAAGTTTAACCTAAGTGGTCAACTCAATTGTGATCCACCACCTTTCCCAATTTACATTTCATCATCGAATCAAACACACAAATACAATAGATCAAGGGTGGGCTTTTACCCTAAATCATCCTAACCCAATCAATACTGAATTAAGCTCTCACAAGCAGTCCAAGATATAGAAGCTTACACCACAGAGATAATCTATCTCAAAACTTCAAACAATCCCTAAATTTCAAATTACATACACTGATCTCAAATCCAAATTAAACCAATATCACCTTCAATAAAGCAAAACATCAATCCTCCAACCATAATTCTTTTCCTACCACAAGACAGTTTCAACAACAAACATCAAAACCCAATTCAATCACATTACCTCTAATCCCAGCTCCAATTGTCGATCCTCACTGCAAGTATACAAATTAAAGTACACCCAACACTCTCAAAGGAGCTCACGACTCTATTCAAATCAGAGTAAAATTTAGAAGAGCAAAGGGTACAAATCTATAAACCACTCTATTAGAGCTAATAATCCCATACCTCCACATCCACTCAATTTCTAGCTTCAAACGATAGTGTTGCTACAAGAGGGCACTGAACAAACACCAATTGATTCCTAGCCAGATCAACTGCCCATGAACATGGTTCGTCTTCATCCTCCACTCACGGTAACATCACAGAAGCAGGAAAACAAACAAACAGATGGTATTCCCTACTTACTTAAGATCAAAGCAGCAACTGAATCCCAAATCTAAGCAGCTTGAACAATTGTATCAACTCCGAACACCTCTTACCTTTGATTCTCGACGATCCAAAGCCAATAACAGCCAAATCCAAGAAGAAGGAAATGTTGCAAGGTCCAAGTCGAATTCCAATCAAAATTTCAGAATAGCTGATAACCGTTTCAGTCGTGTCACGGTTTCAAATACAATTAAAGTATCGAACTCCTCTAAACTAATGTAGCATAGAGTAACTCGAGTCATCTCCCAACGAATGTAGTTGGTACATGATAATTCTCAGGATCGTATGTTATTGCTTTTGGGTTTTGGATATGAAACTGGAGTTTGGATTTGAATGTTAAAACTACGGAAAGAAACAGCAAAGCAGGTATGAAATCTAGTTCTAATTAAGGAAGGATAATGCAGGTAAGGAAATCTAGTTTACTCTAACTACAATTGCATCAAAGAAAAGGCAGCATGAAAGTAGCATTCAAGAAATAGGGCATCAATGAAACCTAGACATGGAACAAAACCTATAGCATTAAAGAAATCTAGACTGATCTAACTTAATTGCATTTAAATGAAGACATAAAACTTAAAGCAATGGAAGAGCAATACAAAACAAGAGTTAATCAACTAAGAAACATCACAATTGAAATTAACTGTTCTAAGAAGCATTTAATCGAACACATGATAGACATGTTTTAAATGACTTCAAGTATGTGCAATTTGAATTGGGGAAGATCCATCTAATACAAATATTCAACTTCCAATACATAACCTTCAACTACATTAACCCAATCAAACAATCTGATGAAAAAAACCAATTAATCCAATCTAATGAACTGCTGTGAAATCTGATGACATCGGGCTGGAAGTGGAACAAAAGCTACCAAACTCGGCTGTGAACAAAAGAACTGCTGTGAAACTGATGAAGGCTGGATGAAGGATTGAGAATCTGTGCTGGGAAAGAGATCTACTGGCTGCTGGATCTGCTGTAAAGTAGAGGAACTGTGAAGGAAATCTACTGCTAACTGAATTGCTGAAAGGTAGTTGCTGATGAAGGAACTGCCGACTGCTGGAAATAATGAAGTGCTGCTGGAATTGAAGACGTGGTTGCCGGATGTAACCTGATGAAGAAGAACAAAGAAGAAGTTGCAAAGAAATAAACTACTGAAATTAAAAGAATTGCTGTAAAGGAAAACAAATGAAGAAACTGCTGTAAAGAAACGGATCGCCGGTGGTGAAGGAAGATGGTTGATCGTTTCCTCTCAACCCGAGAGGAAGCTGGCGAAGGAGATGGTCGACTAGGGCTCGAACCCCGGGCCCTAGCTCGTGCGATGGCGTGCGGTGGAGAAAGATGGTCGGCCGCTTCCCTCAACCCGAGAGAAAGCTGCGGTGAAGTCGACTAGGGTTCGGACCACGAGCCCTAGCTGTGCTGTGATGATCCGGCCGACAGCGATAAAGATGGAGGAGATCCGTCGGCCGGAGGAGATGAGGCGAAATGGCTGAGGAAGAAGGAGGTTGCCCTTTTCCGATCGATCCCCCTTCCCCCTGCGCGATGAGGCTTTTGTGTGTATCTAACTGATTCGGCTCAGCAGTTGGGTTTGGTCCAACAGTTGGGTTCGGTCCCTGATTCAGCCAGCCCAGCAGTTGAGTTCGACCCAAATTGGGTTCAGCCCAGCAGTCTGATTCAGTCAAGCCAAGCCAGCTTCAGCTTAGCACTTGGTTCAGCCAAACCAAGCCAGTTGAGTTCAGGGCTCACAGCATCAGAAGAAAATTAGCAACAGACGGCTGAGATCGATTTGGCTTCATCCAACGGTCGAATCTCTTCAGATCTGAACCAAACTCGACAGATCCCAATCAATGGTCCTGATCTACTTGTCCCCAGCCCAGATTAACCAGATGAGTGGTGGATGGTCCAGATCTTCCCTTTTCTTGAATGGATGGTCTAGAACATCTTGAGCTTGATCCAACGGTCAGATTACTTCTGATTTGGCTGAAATTTTCAGATCTTGATCTATGGTCATGATTGATTCTATCTTGAACTCGGATTGACCAGAAGTTGATCGATGGCTCAGATCTAGCCGTTCTCTGGAATGGACGGCTCCTAATAATCCGATGCTTGATCCCTTTGATCTGGATCCAATGCTGACTCAAGTCTGACGCGATTTGATCTAGGTCCATGATCATTTGAAGCCTACAAAATGATATTCAAATTTAGTGCCAAAAATATCCCACATGTACAAAGATTTGAATTAAAAGCCAAAATAGAGGAAGTACATGAAACCTAATACAATTGCAAACTTAAACATATAAAATGTTGATCAAACATGGATTTTATAGCCGAAAATAATCAACAAAATGGTGGTTATCAACAGCCACCGGAAAAACTATGTTCGATCGATCCAATCCTCTAAATCCCTTACCTGATTTGGTAGTGTCGACCATCTCCTTGTCCGATCCAACCCACATAGCCACTAGGGATGAGGAGACCACCTCTCTTGGAATCCCAATCACTGTTGCATCGGCTCACGAGTTCCTGGGCTAAGTGAACCCCTAGCTCACCTCCGATGAGGCTCCGGCCGCTCGAGGGTGTCGTCGACCGACTTGACCACAGCAGCGCCCCAAAACGCCTGTGGTGAATCCCTAGCTCCGGCTCGCGAGGTGATTTGGCAATCAAGGAAGTCGAAATCCAGTCTCTCGCTCGACCCCAAGGTGTGATTCACCGGAGTGGTGGATCAAGCAGGGGCCGTGGTGGCGGCTTCGATCAGGTAGGGAAGGAGACAGCGGCGGAAACAGAGCCCTAACCGGCTCTTATTCGAGGCCCTTTTTGCATTTAAGCCCAACCTTTATAGTTAATTCAAATTGCATCCCTGAATTTGAACATTTTAGCAAACAACCCCTTTAAGGTTTAGTTTTAATCATTTAAATCCCCTAAACCTCGTCTAAGATCCAGAAACCCTAGGACCTTTTCTGAAAAAATCTTTCGGAGCGGAATAAAAGTGTCGGGTTTAACACCGATGGTATCAAGTGATGAGCGTTTCTGACCACTCTGGCAGGGCCTGCTCGGCGCTGGTTTGATAGACTCCCGGAGGGATCCGTGCGAGAGTTCGTTGACTTCAGAAGACTCTTCCTTCAGCATTTCGCAAGCAGCAAGAGGCATCACAAGACAAGTCTCAACCTTTTCGTCCTGAAGCAGAGTCCCAAGGACTCCCTGCCGGCTTATATTAAAAGATTCAACCAGGTCACATTGGATGTACCCACT